>JAKWJA010002303.1:0-31533 GCA_027704765.1 Solanum habrochaites | reverse complement strand
GACATAATACACATAGGACGCTACGGAGGACACAAAATTGTCATGTAGAATGAATGTGTTTATTTATTTAATTTTATACAAATTTAAGTATCTACACCCAAAGTTAAAAATTATAGTTGCCAGCTGACACGAAACTAAGGGTAATGTTTATATATTACATTTTTATGTGTTTGACAATGTGAATTTGTACAGGCATGGACAAATGGTAGATTAACATCTGCTCAACACAAGGTTGTAACAACAGGAGACAAAGATAGAATCTCTATTCAATTATTTTCCATCCCAAATCCAGATTATACTTTGAAGGCCCCAAAAGAATTGGTGGATGAAGAACACCCTTTAATGTTCAAGCCTTTTAAGTTGCCTGAATTTTTTAAATATATTATGTTAGGTGCTAAAAATGGATCTGATGTCAAGAATTATTGTGGTCTTTAAAAATTTAGTAGCTATAAAAATTATTGTTTTGATGAATAAAATGTATCTGACTGAATATTTTGTATCTATATTTGGATGGTTATTACATATGATTTCGTATATTGTATTGTATTGTATTGTATTGTGTTGTGTTATATTGTGTTGTACTATGTTTGTTTTGATGAATGAAACATATGAACGGTTTGAATATTTTGAATTTATATTTGGATGGTTGTTGCTCATGGTTTCATAACGTATTGTATTGTATTATATCATTTTGATAAATACACCATATGTATATATTTTATTATTTTTGTTATTACCACGTTACTAATTTAAAGAATAAATATACAATATTATATTTTAAAAAATAGAATAGGGTATAGATAGAGTTATTACAAAAAAAAAAGTAAGGTAAAAGATAAATTAGGATTATTAAATTATAAGCATAGAAAAAATGATGTTTATGAAGCGATAACAATAATGACGATCATTATAAAAACACGAATTTCAAATATTACTCTGAAAAAAACGCTCCAACAAATATTAAAATTCATTTTTTTTAGTTTTGCATGAAAATATTAAATATGTACATAGTTCCAATAACAATAATATCTTTGAAGAGCTCGAGTAATACTGATTTCACAAAATAATAAGACTTGCTTTGAATGAATCACCAGACAAAACAACATAAGAATTTGAAGAAATATTGACATCAATCTACTCTCCATTTTTGTTGATTTGCAAACCATTAACTTGATTTTGTGATATGAAAGTCAAGAAGTTACCATCTATGTAGCCATTCAATCCATCATGTTTAATATTTTTTTCATTAATAATTGATGATCCCTTGTAATGTGTAAATCTAAATCTCATATAATAAGGATCCAACAATTCATCAATATGATTTTTTTAATCTCAAATTCTCCAAAATCATCCTTTTCAACATTTCATCTAATTTGATTTGAGTAAGATTTTACCAAATTACTGCAAAAATATAATTGATCACGTGACAAAAATAACTTTATCGCTACTCCGCAACTCAAATCAATGCACAAAATAATTATTTTTTTTTAAAAAAAGTGTAGACATACTAGAAATCAAGATTACCATGAGGCCAAAAGTCATGTTCTTGAGCTGATGGAACTGGCAGAATTCGATTACGACACTCATAACTCTAAATATTGACTAAAGTCAATAGTTTCAACTTAAAAGCTTCCAAAAATCTAAATTTTTCGATCCAATTTCCAATCTAACCTCAAAAATTGATCTAACACAACTCGGGAAAACGATATTGAGTGTAAAATGGTAATAATTTAGAAACTTTCAAAAATGATCTTCAGGGTCATTACATAAAGGGACATCATAATAATATGAGTGATATAATGTAATATGATAAGATTAATATTTATTAATTATTCGATATTTTATAAAAGAAAATTATTTAATGTAGGGATAAAATGGTAACCCAACTTTGCACTTTTAGTTATATAAGTTCTCGAACACGTGTAGTGCATGTATATCTCATGATAATTAGTAATATGTTCTAAAATGATACAATAATATTGAAGTATTTAATGTGATGAAAATCGTTTGAGGAAAATTTAAGTATGAATTGGTGCATGATTTGCTACCATTTGCTCACTAATTCTTCCTTGTGTGGTATCTCAATTTTCGTTGAATTCAAACTTAATCAACTGATGCAATCATACTTGAGATTTTTTTGAGAAGAAGAATAATAAAAAACTTTAAAAAATAATAATTAAAAAATTAGACAAAATCCCTCTATTTGTAGCAAACAAATGGTAGTATGAATAAATTGTTCATTTAAAACTTCATTATTTGCATAAAAACACAAACAAAACATGAATTCCCATTGGAATTACACACACATAATACATAGAATGCCACAGCTTAATAACTACAACAATTCAAGCATAAGATACACACTATTTAAAAAATACGAGTTTCGACAAATATTCTATCAGAATTCCCATATATACTAATGGTATTTGGACAGGAACATTCATTAAAAATTCATGTTTTTTTATTTCATCATACATAAAACATAGAACACAAAAGCTAAAGAACGACAACACTTCAAACATAAGACACACACTAGAAATAAAACACCATTTCAAACGACATGATGGATTGTTGAAGAAATTTTTGATGATTTTTTATTAGAAATATCGTATATACTAACAAGTTTTTTTGGGGCTTCTATGAAGTGACCTGGCTTGTTACGTATTGTGGTATATTGTTAGTTTAAATAAAATGTTTCTTCAAACTATTACTTAAATTTAGTGTATTGTATAATTTAAATTCGTTACTTAGTAATAACGGAAAATCTCATTTTATGTAATAATCTATTTAATGTTAATCATATTGTTATCTTAATATTTTTTTCTTATTTATCTATACTAATATAATAATTTTACTTATATCTTTATCCTACCTTTTTATAAGAAAAGACTGCAAACTTTTAAAGCATTTACTTAAACAATGTTGAGTGAGCACTTACTCTGTAATACTTATTCACTATTAACTTTGTATATATCGAGAAATTATAAATAGAATAATAATTATATTATGTCATCATTAGAATATAACTAAGTAAAATATCTAGAAAAATAAAATAGAAAAATAATTGTCACCGACCCAAATCCGGGCCGCGACTGGCACCCACACTTTACCCTCCTATGGAGTCGAACCAACCCATCTAAACTTAAACATTTGCAAGATATATCAACGAAAATAATGCGGAAGACTTAAACTCATTAATAAAACAATCAATTACTATTATTATTATCCCCAAATCCTGGAGGAAGTCATCATCACAAGAAACATGCTATCTCAAATTACTTAACTAGGAATTCTAATGAACAAAATACAAAAAAAGCTAGTCCATGCCTGAAGTTCAAGCTCAGACTTGAAGAAGAAGACCCAGCCAAGCTAGACGCATAGCTCACCCTGAATTTTTCCGATGAGTGGGGAAAGATGCTGGGCTAGATCTACTTTGAGTTTGAGTTGACGGACCTTTGGGCAATTACACAAATAACAAAGGAGGAAAACATGAAGTAGGGGATTCAGTACAACCACAACGTATGAGTAAATACATCGGCCAACTCAAAATAAGGGAACAGTAGATATCAATAATAATGTAAATAACAACTACAATACTCACATGTAGCAATAACAACATGAATTTCACGATAACTACACCGGATTTCACACATGAGTGACTCAAGGCCTCAAATACCATTAGCTTATTTGGAATTAAGTTCATTAGATTGAGAGTATATTCAGAATCTTTCAAGATTATTCATCTTTCTTTCTCGTTGTTCGGTACGTGACCCCAATCCGATCCTCTATTTCCTATCCTGTGCCAGGAACGTGGCATCGATCCTCATTTCTATCCTTGACCGACGTTGCACTGCACCCCTATCCATTTCTCATCATCGTGTCGGAACGTGACACTCCGAGCCTCATATTCTTCCTTGGACCGGACGTGCAACCCGCCATATATTCTATCCTGTGTCTGGAATGACACTATTCCGATCCTCCATATTCTATCCTGGGTACCGGAACGTGGCACCCGATCCCCTAATTCTCACGCCTTCTTTTACAATAAGGCATTCATCATTCTCATAGATAATTTAAAAATCAAGCCTGTCTTTTCATTACTAAAGGCATTCATCATTCTCATATTATAATATATCAAGCGAAGTAGGGTTCTTTCAAGATTTGGGGATTCAAATAGCTTCATCATGCTTTGTTAATTCCATCACAATTTCAGAATCATAATCATTGCAAGGCATACAAATTTAAGCACATAGCCAGGTTTACAATTACTATCAACACATAAATATTCACTATTAAGAGTTCACTACGGAATAGTAACATAAACCAAACCTACCTCCACACGAAGAATTGATATCAACAAGCTATCTTCTCAAAATCCCTTGCTATCTTCTTCGTTATCTCTCTCACTCGGTTCATTTCTCCTCTCTTTCTGGTTCTTTCCTTTTTGTGTTGTTTATTCGAACCCTCACTTCTTTTTACCCTAATTCAAAGTATAATTAAGTGTAAAAGGAGAGACAATAAACCCAAACTAATTAACTTACGGTTACCTCTTTTAACCCCCAAGTAATTAGACCTATTAATATTAACCCTCAATCTTTATAATTAAGGACAAGAATAGTCCAAAACGACCCCTTAAAAACGTGTAGAGGATCTATTTTGCTGGGAGCTGCGCAAACCTGTATGTGACGGGCCGTCGTGCCTGCGAGGTCCGTCACACCGGTCGTCGCAGCTCCCTCGGAACTCACGTAAGCCTGTGACGGCCCGTCCAAGCTGTGACGGTACGTCCTGTTCCTCCGTCAATTGACGGTCAGAAAAAGACAAAAGAAAAAAAAGAAGAAGAAGAAGAAGAAAGAAAGAAACTCGTTTCTGTAACAAAATTCTCAAAAAAGTGAAGTGTTTTGCAACGAAAAAACTCATTTATTGACGGTTAGTCGTGTTCATTGTGTACGGCACAGTCCTGCAGGTCGTCACAATTTACAGAGAGTCGATTTTCAGTACCAATTTCAAAATTCTAAAAGTGTATGGGAAGACACCCCAGACAGGCCGTTTCGTGACTATGACGGTCCGTCGTACATCCGTCGTCCCAGCCATGTAGTTTTCCAGAAATCGAAAAAAATAGTTGCTCAAAACGGGACTAAACAGGTCGGTTACCAATAGATACCAATTTACCATCGTTCGTCCCCGAAACGATCAAAAGAAGAAAAGCAATGGCGAAAGGAAAGGGGAGTACACTGAATCCGTAAAAAGATGGTGTATTTTCTGTATATCCGCCTCCTTCTCCAAAGTAGCCTCTTCAACCGGTAGATTCTTCCATTGAACTTTGATGGATGCAATCTCTCTCGATCTCAAACTTGCGAAATTCTCTATCTAATTAGCAACTGGTCTCCTCTTCATATTGTCAAGTTCTCATCCAACAACCACGAGTCCCAACGGATAATGAGTTTCCATCGCCATGGATCTTTCAAATGGACACATGAAATAACGGATTGCCACTCCGGGACAGGCCCTGGGGGCAAGGCTCTAATCATACAGCCACCTCCCCTATTCGACTTGTACATCCAACACTGCGTCCCTAATATACCTTGGGACTTAGCTACCTCTTCTTGCCCAAAACCGCATTCACCCCTTTCATGGGTATGAAACCTTCAACAAGGACTTGTTCACTTTCCATGAACTCAATTCTCTAACCGTCCGAGTTGCATACTCGTTGCTCTACTTTGTGCCGCTAGAAGGCTTTCTTGAATGCCCTTCCCTTTTCTAGAAATCCCTCAAGAGATCGGTACACCAAGGTCTGACCTAGAAGCATCAAACCCACCAATGGGAGATCACAACTCCTCACCCATACAATGCTTCAAAGGGAGCCATCAAGCTTGAGTGATAGCTATTATTGTATGAAAACTCCGTAAGGGTAAAAACAGCTATCCCAATGGCCACCGATTCTATCACACATTGCACATGACGCATAGCCTCCAAACCCACTTGAATCGTCTTCGCTCAGACTGGACCATCGGTCTGAGGATGGAACGCGGGTCCTCCCCCCCCCCCCCCCCGCCCATAGACTGCCTCGGGGGCGGTACTAAGGTCAACCTAGTACCCAATTATGCATGAAATGTTTCCAAAAAAACTTAGAACGTAACTGGTACCTCTTATCTGATATAATGGATAGTGGAACCCCATGCAAACACCCCCCCCCTTCCCCCCCCTCCCTCCTCCCCCCCCCCATCTGCTCCCCCCCACCTCTCCCCCCCCGAACAAGCTATGAGATGTAAAATTTTGTGCTTACTTCACCATTTCATCCATGCAGGTAAGTCAACCACTTCCGACCCCGCGAATGATGAAATGAGACAGACTTAGTCAATCGGTTCAACACACCAACCCAATTACCCCACTACTATCGTACTACCTCCCCAGAATCCCCACCTCAATATTCCTTTCGCACCCTATTCCGTCGTCCTCATGAATGGAAGGGCGAAACACCACAAAGCTCCACTTCCGTCCAACTCCCTATCCCCTCCCCACTTCCACGAGAATGGGCATCTTCTGAAGTGTCTCCCTTCCTCCCGGTGCCTTTTGGTGTTCATATTTCACTGTTGACAGTTGGGAACTTGGCCCAATAAGTCCAACAATATTGCGTCTTCATTCTACTCCACCAAAAAAGTGTTTGTTTTAGGTCGCGATACATCTTGGTGCACCCGGATGTATAGGATACCTTGAACTATGAGCTTCCTTGCCAGAATGTGTTGATCAAATCATTTCTCAATGCGGGGTACACATTACCCTTCCCTTAATGCCTTCAAACACCCTTCCTCGCCCTCGATTGTTGCTTCTTTAGCCTATCCTAGCAAACACTTTATCTCGGATTCGCCTTTAGTTTTTTTCATCATCAAACCTGTTTTCCCTGACTCCTTGTTCCTCACACGATCCACTAATAGAAGATCTTGGCATCCCCAACACTACGCCAAAAATTCCTCCCTTACTCCAGTCTCCCTATCCCCTCCTGGACCCCCCCACACTCTATCAAGTCGTTAGCCATGAGTCTGAACCCCTCTAGCTAATGGGCGTCTAAGAGGTTTTGCAAAGAGCTTTGACTTCCCATTTCCCGCCTTTCCTACTCAAGGCATCTCGCAACAAAATTCCCTTCCCCGGATGATGATACAAAATAGTGAGGTCGTAGTCCTTCAGTAGTTCCATCCATCTCCTTTGCCTCAAGTTCAAAATATTCTGAGTAAGGACATTACTGAAGGCTACGTATGATCCGTGTAGGACCTCACCACTTAACCCCATATAAATGTGTCTCCAGTGATTCAATGCAAACACCTTTTACCCGCTCCCTGCGGACAATTCCAAGTCATGAGTTGGATAGTTACGTTCATTGCACTTATTAATGTCTTGAGGCCATAAAGCAATCACGTTCTTCTCTTGCATAGCATGCACCCAAACCCGAAAATAGGGATGCATAACAATAAACAATGAAGTTCTACCCTCTACCGGCAAGGTGAGGATAGGTGCGGTAGTCAACCAAAGTCTTAAGCTTCTGAATGAAAGCTTTTCTCACATTCATCTGACCCATACAAATGGAAAGTCGGCTTAGTCAAGGTTTGTCAATTGGGAAAGCATAATAGAAGAGAATCCTTGACACAAAGCGTCGGGTAGTGGGCTATAGTAGCTAGCATAACACCAACAAAAACTCCGTATTTCTGAACACATTAGAAATGACGCTTCGTCGCTTTCTACATCCAATTCTCACTGTCCTCAATCTTAGAAGGCTCCTACCATCACTCCATCCTTAGAAACACGTGTCCCAAGAAGAAACTGCACTAGCCAAAAACTCACGAATTAGGACTTGGCGTAAAAATTTTTCTACGCCTCAAAATTTCCAACACAACCCTTCAAATTGCTCCTCAGGTGTTCCTTCTTACTTTTAGGAATTCCCCAGCCTCTTATACCAGTATTATCATTATAAATACGGTCACAAAGGAGGTCCAAATACGGCTTAAATATCCCGTCATCAAGCTCTATGAACGCTAGCAGGGGCGTTCGTTAAGCCAAAAGACATCACCACCAAATTCGTAATGTCCATACCTCGTTCGAAAAAAGCAGTCTTTGGCACATCCGTTTGCCGTATTTTCACTTGATGATAAACCGTCTTCAAGGGTCAATCTTAGAGAAGACACAAGACCTTGTAATGATCAGAATAAGTCATCAATGCGAGGAAGAGGATCTTGTTTTATGCGTCACCTGTTCAACTTGCCGGTAGTCATGCAACATCCGGAATAACTCATCTTCTTATTTACAAACAAAACCGGGCACCCCAAGAGATGCATTGGTCTAAGTGAGCCCTTGCTCTAACAACTCTTGAAGTTGAGCCTTTAACATCTCTTAAACTCCGCGGGAAGCGAGCCATTCTATACGGGGTATAGAATGGGAATGGCCGGTTTTCAGATCGAACAGAAGTCAAATCCCTATCTTGGTGGCCATTACAGGAAGATCTGCAGGGAACACCTCCAAAAACTCGCGGACTACCGACGAAAAACCGACTCAATCGAAGGTGATTGGGCTTAGTGTCATCCTTGAGATGGGACAAAGAAAGCTAAAACACCATTTACTAAAACCATTTCTTCGCACGAAGAAATGAGATGATACGCACCGGATTGGAAGTGTAGTCACCCTCCCAAACTACGGATTCGTCCCCGGCTTGGCCAAGGTCACAGTTTGTTTTTTTAGCATTACAAACCCAAAGATCGCAAAATTTGGAGAGAAAGCCAAGTCATACCCAGAATTACATACAAAAGTCAACCCATTTCTAAAATAACCAAATCTACATAAGTGTTGCTCCCCACAAAAGTTCACCCCAACAAGACCTATGTACCTTGTTCAAACTACCCACAGAATCACCCACCGGTGTAGCAACACGGAATAGGCATTTGTCAAGTAATTCAAAAAAGCAAATTTAGACAATTAGCAAATGGAAAAACCCGAGAACATATGAAAACGTGGAGCCAGGGTCAAATAATTACAGTGCATTGCAATCACAACACAAAAGATTACCAGTTGATAAAGCATCAGACGCCTCCGCTTCAGATCTCCCAGGGAAAGCGTAACAATGGGCCCTATCGTTGTCTGTCCATTGCCCATACCATGTGCGTAGTAGTGGCTCCATTTGCCCATATCACCTCTGCCGGTGTGATGGACCACCATTACCTCGACCACCAGTCTCCAGAAAAGCGGCCTCTACCATGACCACCTTTACCTCTAGCTAGTGGGGTCTGTAACTTGGTTTGGACAATACCTCTTGATGTGTCAAAACCCTTCCCCACATCCATAACACTCTCGGGGTTCATGCATAGGTCTCGGGAAGTTGAGTGTTGACCGTTCTGAGGTGGACCCCAACTACAGTCTGTAGTGAAGACTGAAAATTGGTCATTGAGTAAACTCCGGAGCTCTGTGCTCTAGAGTGAGAAAACCATTAAAACTCGCCTCCCCTTCGAAAACTTTCGATGTCGATGTCGTGGTTGAAGTCGTCTGGATTCACTCCTTCCACTCATACAAAGTCTTACCACCTCTTGGAAGGATGTTGCCGTAGCCGATTACATGTAAGGCTGAAATCCGCAACTCTGAACCTCAACCCCTTCACAAAACGGCGAAATTGTTCTTGTGGACTGAAACAAAGTTGGGTGGCGTCTCTGGATAGTGCGCGGAAAATTTAGGCCTAATACGCGGTTTAACTGTCATCCTCCCTTGCTCTGACTCAAGAAAACTCGTCCCCTTTTTTTCTATCTCTCAAAGTTTCCTTGGGATATCTTCTCCATAAAACAGGGTAGAGACTGATTCCCAAGTCAATAGGTGGTGGCCTTGGGGTGGGTGACACTCAACATTGACCGCCACCATGTTTTGGCGTTTCTTGAAACTGATAGGATAGCTCACGAACTCAACGCCAAACGTTTCTACTTATACCCATCTTGTGTAGTAGCTCATGACAATCAACCGAAAATCGTAGCATCCTCTGGATTCGTGGCGCCCTAAGACTGGAGGTTTTCAATTCAAGAAACTTACTGAAAAGGCATGCTGATCATTGTTCATAATAGGCCCAGTAGTCAGACGTGGAAAATGTGCCTTTCCCAATTGATGCATTATGCGGGGAGCCATAGTTAGCGCATGTCGTACCGCTGAAACCGGAGGTGTTGGTAGAACCACTGGACGGTTGCCCTGACCCTGATCGGATATACACCCACTAAGATAAGCAAAAGTACCTGGTTGGGGTTTTTTGATAAAAACATCAAGAAAAATTCATTCTGGGGAGGTTGGGTGGCATTTCCTCATTCTGCCCTGTTCATTTTCCCCGTCCTCCCCCTCTCTTATCCACTCCTCGGTCGGTGGAGGAGTCACCGCTCCAGTATCAGGATGGGCTAGGTGTTGTCCTCTTCCTCTAGAGGAAGTACTCCACGACCTCTCCCACGGCATCTTGCCGTGTCTTCCTAGAGCTAAAGCCCCCACGTGGCTGGCTCAGTCGTTTTCCTGGTCTTCCGGTGGTTGCTGCGGTGCGGGCGTTGCTTAGTTCTAACCATCTTGCGAAATCAGAGTTGAAGTGGACGATACAATTCGTATTTCGCCCAGATTACCAATTGGACTCAAGTAGTAGGCACGAAAGAAATAAAGAAAGAATGGGAATTTCATAAGTCTTATAAGCCTCTCAAACGAAAAGTAAAGGCGTCCACCTACGTTCTTTAAGACCTGTTTTTTTTTTTTTGTTTTTTTTTTTGGTTTAACTTAGACCTGTTTCTTTGTGTGATGAGACCAATGAAACCTAATGCTCTGATACCAAGTTTGTCACGGACCCAAATCCGGGCCGCGACTTGCACCCACATTTTTACCCTCATATGTGGAAGCGAACCAACCCATCTAAAACCTTAACATTTCAAGATATATAAAAGAAAATAATGGGAAGACCCTTAAACTCATTTAATAAAAACAATTCAAACTATTATTATGATCCCCAAAAATCTGGAAAGTTTCATCATCACAGAACATCTACTCAAATTACTTAACTAGGAATGTCTAAGAACAAAAAAACTAAAAAGCTAGTCCATGCCGGACAAGTTCAAGGCATCAGACTTGAGAAGAAGACCCAGTCCAAGCTAGACGATTAGCTCACCCTTGAATTTTACGATGAAGTGAAGACGGGCGAGATCTACGTGAGTTGAAGTTGACGGAACTTGCTGCATTAACAAATAACAAAGAGGAAAAACATGAAAAGTAGGGGTCAGTACAAACCACACGTAGGAGTAGATATCATCGGCCAACTCAAAATAGGGAAGTATTATATCCCCCCCCAATAATAATGTAAATCAAATACAATACCACCTCAACATGTAGCAATAACACAGGAATTCATCGAAACTCAACCGAGTTCAAACATGAGGATCAGCCTCAATACAAATAAATTATTGGGCATAAGTTCTTAGATTGAGTATATTCATTATCTTTTCAAGATTCATTATCTTTATTCCTCTTGTGTCGGACGTGGACACTCCGATCTCTATTTATCCTGGTGCCGGAAACGCACTCCGATCCTCATTTCTATCCTGGTACAGGAACGTGGCACCCGAGTCCATATTCTATCCTGGTGTCGGAACGCTGACACTCCGATCCTCATATTCTATCTTGGGTACCGAAAACGTGGCAACCGATCATATTCTATCCTGGGTGTCGGAAACGTGACACTCCGATCTCATTTATATTTGGTACCGCACGTGGCACCCGATCCCCTAATTCATCATGCCTTCTTTTACACTAAGGCATCATCATCTCATTATATAATATCAAGACCTTCTTTTCAACTAAGGGATCATCATTCTATTATATAATATATCAAGCGAATTAGGGTTTTTTCTTTCACGATTGGGATTCAAAGCTCATCATGCCTTTGTTAATTCATCACCAAGTTCATAATCATAATCATCGCAAGCATACAGTTTAAGGGCACATAGCAGGTTTACATACTATCAAACACATATATCACTATTAAGAGGTCACTACGAATATCGTCGTAACATTAAACCATACCTACCTCCACCGAAGAATTGCGATCAACCAAGTATCTTTCTCAAAATCCTTGCGCTCTCTTGTTTCTCTCTCTCTACTCGTTCGTTTTTTCTCCTATCTTCTGTCTTTTATTTGTTTGTTTTATTCACGAACCCCTCTTCTTTGTACCCTAATTAAAAGTATAATAAGTTGTTAAAGGAGGACAATACCAAACCACTAAGTTAACGTAACGGTTACCTCTTTTAACCCCCAAGTAATTAGACCTATTAATATTTAACCCTCAATCTTTAAATTAAGGAAAAGATGTCCCAAAACGACCACTAAAACGTGTATAGAGGAATCCTATTTTGCCCATGGACGCGCAACCTTGTGGACGGGCAGTAGTGCCTGCGAAGAGGTCCGTCACAAAGGTCAGCGCAGCTTCCCTCGACTCAAGTAGCCGGTGGGACGGCCGTCAAAGCTGTGTGACGGTCCGTTCCTGTTCCTCCGTCTCCATGACGGTCAGAAAAATCGTTTCTTGTACCAAATTCTCAAAAGTTGAGTTGTTTTGCAAGAAAACTCACGACGGTTCGTCGGTGTATGTGACGGCACGTCTGAAGGGTCCGTCACAATTACAGAGAGTCGATTTTCAGTACCAATTTCCCAAAATTTCTAAGTGTCATGGGACGACACCCTCCTCGAACAGGGGGCCGTAGTGAATATGACGGTCCGTCGTTACATCCGTCGTCCAGCAGTTGTCCAGAAATAAAATCTGTTGCTTCAAAACGACTCTAAACAGGTCGTTACAATAATTATAATTAATAGCAGAGGTAAATTAGAAAGTAACTATGATTATTTATTGATTTTATCAAGTAGATAAATATTATTGGATAACTACCGTTGAACGAAGGGATAATAATAATAAAAAGAATCCAAAGTCTACTTAAAAATAGGAAACATACTTTTTCAATTAAGGTTTTGAATTTTAGAAGGAAAAATGGTTCTCTCTAATTTCTTGAGAATAACTAAATAATTTTTAATTATTATTGAAAAATATATATAACAATATGAAATATAATATAACATAGAAATAGATTTCACATAACATGGTGTATCATAGGGAGTGTTTCACCCTTGATCAAATGTCTCGAATTTGAGTTCTTGGTAAGGAGAAAGAAAATCTTATTGCGAGCGCTATCCCCAAATAGGTTCTATAGTGCGTGAGCCAAATTTAATCGAAACTCTAATGTAAGCTCCAGACACCGAATGAGAAAAAAGTAAAATTACAAGTATTATTATAATGTATTATAATTAATAAACAAAAAAACAAAAAAAGAAATGGTGATATTCTTAGGAAATGCAAAGTTTGGCAAGTTCTCTATTGATTCTAATAAAATATTGAATAATGTTAAATGACTATGAAAAAATTCGCTTGAAAAATAAAAAGTATATAATATTTTATTTTAATTATTGCATTTATTTCTTTAATATTTTCTCCTCCAAAACAAAATTAACTTTTTGCTCTTTTCCAAATTCCTTAAAACTATTAAAAATATGGTTGTCGAAGGAAATAAAAAATGCTTTTGTATATATATTTTTGTGGGTGAATAGCATTTGATTTATTTTTAAAAATAAATATTGTGAATTTTAAAAAATGTAAACTTTAGTTAAAAAAGAATTTGTAATTTTATTTTTACACATTAATATTTTTTCATTACTATACCATATAAATCATGTTCTACATATACATAACCTACGCTCCCTCCTCTACCCTTCCCTGATTAATACTAACTACAAATGATTATTTTATCTATTCAAGATTATATTTAATTATTTGTAATACAAATTTAGTAAAATATAGTAATCAAGCATATAAAAAAAATTATAATTGAAAATATATTTTTTAAGTAATGTCAACTAAATAGAGTCTATATAATAAATGTTTTTCAAGAGGAAAAAATGATTATTTATTTTATAATAAACGGTGGTGATAGACATTTAAACTATGCCATGAATAAAACACACACACAAACACCACACACACACATATATATATATATATATATATATATAATAGCAAACCATTGTTGGGGTTATCAGGATTCCGACGTTTTAAAAATATCAAAAAAATTTTGTGGACGTCCGTTCAAGGACCTTGGGCTATGCAGCCGATTGTCCCTTCATGGCCAGTCCGACCCATTTTGATGAAGGTCAAACGAGAGCCCCGAATCGAGCATACCCCTATTTCGACAATTTTCCGTGCGCAATAGCAATCATTGTTTGGGTGCTGATCCAGATTCCGAGTCCAAAATGCAAAATATTGTGGACGTACGTCAAGACCGGGCTATGCAGCCAGTTGGCCATCATCGGCCAGCCGATCCATTTTCAAGGTCAAACGAAAGCCCGGAAGCGCGCGTACCCCCCATTTCGACGATTTTCGTGTGCTATACAACCTTTTGGGGTTATCCGAATTTCAATGTCAAAAACGCCAAACTTTTTGTGGACGTCCGTCAAGACCTTGGATATGCAGCCGGTTGGACTATGGCCAGTTCCCTAACAACCCAGTTTGAAAGTTTTAACGAGCCGCAGAAGGAGCATTACCCCCATTTCAACGATTTTCATGTGCAATAGCAAACCATTTGTTGGTGATCCAGATTTCGACGTTAAAAAATTGCCAAACTTTTTGTGGATGCCGTCAGACTTGGCTATGGCTATGCAAACTGTTGGCCATCCGGGCCAGTCCTCGACCCATCTTCAGTGGTGAAATGAGCCCTGAAGTTCAACACACCCCCCCAATTTTAGACGATTTGTGTGCTATTGCCAAAACCAATTGTGTGTGTTTTGGTCCGATTGGATTTCACGTAAAAAATGCCAAAATGTTTTTGGGTGTAGTGGACGTATGTCTAGCGTTGACGAGATATTTGGTTGACCATCACGGCCAATCCGACCCATTTTCAAGGGTCCACAAGAGCCTAGAATAAGTGCGCATTTTTTTTTGTTTTTTACCCATATAGACGATGTTTCGTGTGCTTATAGCAAATCATTTTTTGGGTGATCGGATTCCGACGTCAAAAATACCAAAAGTTTTGGGGAGTCCGTTCAAAACCTGTCTATGCATCCGGTTTTCCTTCACGGCCATTCCGACCCATTTTAAAGGTCAACAAGCCCGAACGCGCATAGACCCCCATTCGACGATTTTTCCTGTGTTATAGCAAACCATTTTTTTGGGTATCCAGATTTCGACGTTCAAAATGCAAAAAAAAATTATGGGCCGTCCGTCAAGGACCTTGACTGCAGCGGTTGGCTCTCACGCCAGTTCCGACCCATTTTGAAGGTCAAACGAGCCCCCGACAGCAAGCATACCCTATTTCGAAGATTTCGTTGCTGCCCTATAGCAAATCTTTTTTGGGTGATCCGGATTCCGACATCAAAAATGCCAAAAGAATAATAATTAACACAGTCTTAAATATCTTATATGTGAATGTTTACTCGCTTATTCATTATCTGACTATTTTATGTTTTTATTTTGAAAAAGATGAATATAAAAAATAAAGAGAGAGACATTTAATAAAAGGGAGAAGAAAGAAAAGAAAAAAAAATCTTTGCGATCATATTGTAATTATTTTTTATAGTTACAGAACTAATCGATAGCATATATGATAAACTTTACGAGAGATGGGGTGAGTTCAAAGTATTTGGAATTTAATTATGAGTGAGCTATGTTTTGTAATCTTAAGATTTAATTTCAATCTCCTATTAAATATTCAATTGTAAATTTGTGTATTTTTTTCTTATAAATTTTAATAGGGGGAGGGGGGGGGGGGGGACTTAACATATGTATTGGACTTAGTCATTTTGAATTTCTAAAAGGAAACTCCATAAATTCATATAGGGTGGAAGTTGGAAAAGTTTCTCATTTTATTTTGAAACGGCAATAACTAATAAATTCTAAAATAGTAAAAAATATACAAATTTCATAAAAAAAAGATAATCATTGTCAAAAAGAAAATCAATTTATTAATATGAATTTATTTATAATGTGAATAGTTAGTCCAAATATTGTAAAGGCCGAAAAAAAAAAACCACTATTCTTTGTGGGCCACTACGCAAACACACCTCTATTCAAAAAAAAGGCCATTGGCTAATAATTTAGACAGTTTTTGGTTTTCTCCTTTGTATTTGGCTAGTTCCTTTTTTCGTAGGAAAAATCGTTTAGAATTTTATAAATGAAAAATATATTATTTTTTTTAATCTGTCAAAAGTGTTAAATAAAAATAAAATTACTTTTTTAAAAAAGATAAAGTAAACTAAATGAGAATAATTTTTTTATGGACATGCCATTATACTTTGTTTTTTACAACTTCCCTATGATAATGATTCCATTGCTAAATTAAAAATGCTGTCGACACGCAACATGTCTCAGCACGCAAGTCTTGTTTCCGTGTTTGCCCCAGCCTTTCTGTTACTCTGTTCTTTTGGGAGTCACAGTAGACATTTCATGTTGAAAAACTTACACGTATGCTGTCTAGACATTTCTATCAAATACATTTTGAATGTAAGTTCGAATAATCATATATTTATTCAAATAATACATACAAAATTTCTTAATCACAAAGAAACTTTATAGAAACGAACAATGAAGGGCGATACACACATCAACATAACCGAGGAAAAAAACAAAATCATACTGATGATATTCATTAAAAGAGTGTTTTTGTAAAAAGGACTCTTTTTACACACATTATTTTGTTGGTAAAAAATAATCCCAAATTTGCAGCTTTAAAACTTTTCCACTATTTAATAATATTAATTTTCGAAACAGTTGTGGTGCATTCATATCTAGTGCTTAATTAGTAAAATGTTTTAAAATGATACAGATCATACTGAAGTACGTATAGTGTTGAAAAATCGTAAAGAGAAAATTGAGTTGTGCGAGTTTTGATGAAATGGAACGATAAGATGATTTTGCTTACAATTTGGTTTCACCAACTCTTTCTTTAATGTAGTACCTCAATTTCGTTGAATTTCAAAACTTAATTAACTATTTGCAAATCACGCTTGAGATTTCTTAAGGAATAACGACCAAACATAAAACTTTTTTTAAATAATCATATTTAAAAAATTAGAGGAAATCTTCGGACAAATTTTTTTTTGTTTTTTTTTGTATAGCAAACAAATATTAGTATGAATAAAATTGTTTATTTAAAATTCATATTTGCAAGTAAAAAAAACATAAACAAAAACATGAACTTTCCATCGGAATTACACATACAATACATTTAAAATGCAATGATGAATAATACAAACATCAAACATAAGAAAACACCATTAAAAAAAAACACGAATTTCGACCAACTTCTATCAGAAATCCCATATATAATTAATGGTATTCGGGAAGGAACATTTCATCAGACAATTTACATTTTTTTCATTCTTATACATTAAAACCATAGAACACAAAAGCTAAAGACGGACAAACAATTCAAACATTAAGATACACACTAGAAAAAAAAAACACAAAATTTCCAAACGAAGTATAGTGATGGCTTGTCAAGACATCTTCGACGAAGCTTTTATCAGAAATCCATATATGCTAGCGATAATCGATAAAATGGTTCGTCAAAATTGACTTTATAATACCAAAACACCAACAATGAAGCATGGAAAGCATAGGAATGCCCACAACGGATTTGCAAGACAAAATATGTTAAATATTCAATAGCCTTTATTAGGGCTTGAAGAGTTAAAAAAGGGTGTTTTTCATCCACAAGTTCTTTTTGGGGCCTCTATGAAACAGGTGACCTTATGTCATGTAGGACAGCGTGTCTACTTGTGCACACTCAAAGTTGAAGGGCACAGTTGACCTTTGAAACCAAGTTAAGGATCATATTTATGTATTATAACTAAAAAGTACGTATAACAATTTATTTGCTTAATTAAATAATACATAAATATGAAAACATCCGCTGATAAAACAATATAGGAATTTGGTGAAGTATGATTGAGCTCAATCGACTCTCCATTTTTGTAGAGAACTATGAATCCATTTTATTTTGTTTGGATATATGGCAAGTAGGAACTATCTGTGTGGCAGGTATTCCTGCTTTATTCTCTTTCACATTTCTCACCTTACTTCACCTTGTAATTAGTAATCCTTGAACACAAAAATCTATTGGGGAATTCAAGAATTCATCAATGTAATTGTTAAGCCCAAGACTCTCCCAAACCATCCTTGTCACCACTTTCATTCAATTCCATAAGTTGCTTGAATGATAGGACTTTGCCAACATTTGCTACCGCAACCAAGCGACCAAATTCCAACAGACAAAACTAATGCAATATTAATTGTTATACTTACTCAAATTCTATGTTGAGCAAAAACAAATTTTTAACAAAAACCCGGATCTAAGTATATATGTAGAATACCTAGTATCTTGTGTTCGTGGTGCAATGTTCAGATTAATATAGTTTAATCATGTATATTGTGATATAGTGTTCGATCGAGCATGTTAAATCATGTCCAACTATTGCATTCTTAATCTGTGATTATATTGTTAAAAGAAGTAATGTATGCTACCGAAAATTAGGGTTTCCTTTGCCATGAGACCAAAAGGTTATTTTAAAATGTTTCAACAACTATTTGGGAGGACCAATCAGCAAAGCAGTCACACTAAGGACCATAGATTCGGTATACTTTGGAATTTGACCATCAGTGGACTAGGTAATGAAGGGTTTTTTCTCTATATTCTATCATTTGTACCTGGAACATCAAAACTCTTCGTTGATAAATATCAAACAGCGATGCCCATCGATAGATTGCATTTGGAACTTTGTCATATATTGCTACTCAAAACAACCACAATTCTTTTTAGGCTTCAAACACTTTGAAACTTTTTTGATTCCCATTGTGGTAGTGTTGGTTTTAATCTCAGGAATTGCAAAAATCTATGGTGGGAATCTAACTTTGTTAGATGCCATTTGAGGAATATTTAGGATATTACACCAACAAATTTCTTCACTTATTTAAGAAAGAGGGACAATAAGGAGCTTCCATCACTTTCAAAATAGTATTACTATTCAATGGACATATTATTTTACCTATTCTTGGATACATCACTATAGGCAATACATCGGGACGTACGAGATGTAGCAGGACATTCATTGATGTATTCGAAACCGAGATGCGATATATCGAGAAGTTGAAGGATGTATCTGAAATCGGGACTCGATATGTCGGGGCATTTTTGGATGTATTCGAATTCCAACAAATTTAAAAATTTTATAATTTGAAAGAAAGTAGGGATATTATGCAATTAATTCTTAACACTATAAGATTTATGTAAATTTCCCAAATATTTTAGGTCAAATTATGTGAGATGTGAGCCCAATAGGTTTACTTTAGCTTTTTCAGCCCCTCATGTTCTTTAAAATTTTATATGCCGCAAATGTGAATCATTTAAAGCAAATTATATAGCGAATTACTTAAATACAGAGCTTATTTTTATTATATTTTTTAAATATTTGCTATCATTTGAAAATATTACAAAAATATTTATTCACTCCCTATTCACGGATACACCACTTTATGCAATGTATCGGGACATACGTGATGTATCAGAATGTTGAGTGATGTATGGGGATGTACCAATGTATCAGGACATTTTGAGATCTATCTGACTTACAACAAATTTAAGGAACTTGTATATTTTGAAAGAAAGTAGAGATATTATGTAATTAGTTCTTAACACTATAAAATTTCAGTAAATTTTCCAAATATTTTGGGTCAAATTATGTGAGATGTGAGCCCATTAGGTTTACTTTAGTTTTTTTAGCCCCTCATCTTCTTTAAAATTTGATATGCCGCAAATGTGATCATTTAAAGCAAATTATATATATATATATGATATATATATATATAAAACTTATTATATGATTAACATAACATGTAACAAGACTTTGCTCTAATTTCCACTAACTAAAAATATAGCAAATTACTTAAATACAAAAGCTTATTTTTATCATATTTTTCAAAATTTTCTATCATTTGAAAGTACTACAAAAATATCTACTCACACCTATTCACAGATACACCACTTTACATAATGTATCGGGACATACGTGATATATCAGGATGTTTGAGCGATTTGTTTTTTGTATCGGGATGATTAGCAATGTATCGGAAGTGATGATTGTATCGGACGTGCGCGATGTATCGAGACATACATGATGTATCGGGACGTTAGTGATATATCCATAACTGAGATGCAATATATCAAGATGTTAGGGGATGTATCCGAAATTGAGACGCGATGTATCTGAAGGTTTTGGGATGTATTAGATTTCATCAAATTTAAGAAACTTTATAATTTGAAAGAAAATACAAATATTACGTAATTAGCTCTTAACACCGTAAGATTTGGTTAAGATTCCCAAATATTTTAGGCCCAATTATGTGAAATGTGAGCCCATTAGGTTTACTTTAGCTTTTTTAGCCCCTCAAGGCCTCATCTTCTTTATGTTGATGTTGCTTCTTTGTTCTAGTCTTGCCTCCTCTTTTCCTTCTTTAAAATTTAATATTCCGCAAATGTGAATCATTTGAAGCAAATTATATATCAAAAAACTTATTATATGATTAAATATAACATATAACAAGACATTTTGCTCTAAGTTCCACTTACTAACAATATAGAGAATTAGATATCAAGCAAATTATTTATTCTGATAATTTATTAATTTTTTTAATTATTTTACTTGTTATATGATTAAATATAAGATATATTTACTTTTAAAAAGTATGTCAGTAGTGGATCCACTTAGAAACAATAATGACTTTGCTCTAAATTCCTCCATATATTTCACCTTTTAATATATGGTGGAGGTTTGAAGAGTAAGTAATTATTATGTGCAATCATGTGTTTGTATTAATTTTCCTGGTTTTTGTCTTGCGAAGGTTTAGGCTTATTAATATCGATTATTAATTATATTTATATAATTTTTTATCATATGTTTTTATTGTAATTGAATTATTATACTATTTTGATGTTAAATATACTATGAGATACAACTGTTCGTATGAATAGGTTCATATCGTGAGGCTAATATTCATATTTTATAGAGTAAAATTGATATTAATTGGCTAAATGCCATTTGAAGAATATTTAAGATATAATGAAAGAGAAAAAAAGAAACAAGAAAGACTTCAAAGTTTCTTTAAAAATAGTACTACTATTCAATGGGAACATTATTTTAGAAAAATAATCTAAATACACAATTTATTTAATCATAGTTTATAAAAAAATTTATCATTTGAAAAAATTATAAAAAAAATTTACTCGCTTCTATTCTCGTATACATCATTTTACGTAATGTATTGAGGTATCGAGACGTTGAGATGTATTCGAAATCAAAACGTGATATATCGATAGGGGTGTCAATGGTATGGTTCTGTCGTTTATTTTTTTAAAAGAATATGAATTCTAATTTTTTTGGGTATTTTATAATCTATAACCAAATTTTGATTTATTAAAACCAAACCAATAATATTTGTTTCTTTTCGGTATTTGTACTAATCAGTTTTTTTTTGTTTTTTTACTTTTAAAATATCACCTCACAATATAGTACTATTAAAACATATATTTCACAAATAAGTTCTTGAAGAATAACTTTAATTCTTCACCAAGAAGACAAGAACGTATATTCTTGTTGTCGTATTGTTTGATCTAAAATATTTAATAGGAGTGTTTGCATAGATTTTATTGTATCGTTTGACAAAATATCTATTACAATATGTTTTAATTGTAAACTTAATTAAGTAAAGACTTATTAAAGAGCAAAGTCTCAAAGCCCTCTAGTGACTTGAGGCCTAGAACCTATGTTATATTTATATTTGAAAAATATTATAAAAATATATTTCTATTATTTTAATTTAACATAGTGTAAGGTATAAAATCTATTTAACATACATGTAAGGGTTATTCAGTTCAATTAGGAATCTTTCAGTTTTTTAATATAAATTCACAAAGTCATCCCAATCGTTCGGGAGGTTATAAAGTTAAAATAAATGTCAATGATTGTATGAAAAAAATAAGGGAAAAATGCACAAGGCCCCTCAACTGTGTACGAAATTCCAGGACAAACTTATAATATACTAAGGGTCCTTGTACACCCTGAACTTTTTATAAGTAATTTTTTTTGCCCCTTTCAGCCTACGTGACACTAGCTTGTGCATTATCCCCAAGAATAACATAAATTGATTTGTTTTGGTTAGGTACTCCCTCTGTCCCAATTTATACGACTCACTTTTCTTTTTAGCGGCCAGTTTCGAAAAGAATGAACCATTTTTATATTTTGTAATAGTAAACATCTAAAAATGTCAATTTTACCTTTGATAAAATAATTTATAATCATACAAATACCTATTGTTTATTTTAAACCACAAGTTCAAAAAGTCTTTCTTAAATTCTGTGTGAAATCATATATACTATATCACATCAATTGAAACGAAAAAAATTATCAACTTTTCTCACCACAAAAAAAAATATGCGTCATATCATGAGATGTACCATTACTAGCAAGTTAGCCATCCAATTCTATTTTTTAAGCACATGCATTTATCAATTTGTCAATATATTTTTTTTAGTTATTCAAACTATGTTGTGATCTAGTCGAGAAGTATTTCAATTAAACACTTTTGTATTAGCACTGTTATTTGATAATTCAATTAGTTACGAGCTATTTAGTGATTGATTAACAATTAATTATCGATAAATTTTATAGCTAATTTCATAGTTTCTAGTAGTGTCTACTTAATGGACGTTTGAGAACATGCATGCACTCACTTTTTTTTTTCTTTAAATTTTGTCCTAAAGGTGTTTAGATATGTCTTATCATGTGTTCAGATGTCAACTTAAACATACAGTAATCATAGTATATTAAATAAAATTCATTGATAAATATTGATTAATGTATAAAATATTTCTAATATATTTTAAGCTAGTTTTATCATTTTAAAAATATTTATTTTAAACGTCATATTCAAAATTGATAAACCATAATACTATGGACAGACTAGAAAAAAAGGCATGTACAATATCATGTATTAACTGACATAAGGAAATCAAAATAACATGTGAAAAACAAGTCACACTGACTAATCATGTTAATATTTTATTATTAGATGAGATACATATCACCAAAAAAAATCATTGACTTAGCACAAGAAAATTGATAAAATTGGATTTACCTGCTCTGGGGCTCGTTTGACCTTCAAAATGGGTTGTTTTGACCGCCAAGGCCAACTGGATCCATAGCTAAAGTCTTAACGGACGTCCACAAAAAAATTCAGCAAAAAATGCGTCATAATTCTGGATCACAAAAAAAAGATCGTGAACTATAGTATCGGTAAAGTGAGGAGTTTACCTGCTCTAGGGCTCTTTTGAGGCTTTTTTGGCCATTACAACCAACCGGCTCCATATATAATATATTAACGGATGTCCACAAAAAAATTGGACAAAAAAGAAGTCATAATTTCGAATCACCAAAAATTCAAGTACTATAGTACACGAAAATCGACAAAAAATGGTTTAACTATTCCGTGCCTGTTTGACCTTGAAATTAGACCGTTTTTGCTGTTGGGGTCAACTGGCTCCATATCTAACATCTTAACAGGCATCCACGAAAAATTGGTTTACGTGCTCTGGCTCGTTGCACCTTCAAAATTGGTTGTATGGCTGCCAGGGCCAATTGATCATCTAGACTAACGTTTTTTAAAAGTCCAAAAAAACATCATGGCAAAAGACGTCGAATTCCTGGTCACCAAAACAAGATCGTGGGACTCTATTAGCACATGAAATTGACCAAATAAGGAGGTTACCTGCCTTTGGGGGCTGTTGACCTTTTTTTTATTTTTTTTAAAATGGGCCGTCAGGGCAAACTAGCTCCATAGATAACATCTTAACGGAGATCCATGAAAAATTTGGCAAAAATCCATGAAAATCAGCAAAATTGGATTTACCTACTTCGGAGCTCGTTTGACCTTGAAAATGGGTCATTTTGGCCGTCAGGGCCAACTGACTCCATAGCTAACGTCTTAATGGACGACACATAAAATTTGGGCAAAAAATACATCGGAATTCTGAATCACCAAAAATTCATGGACTATAGCACACGAAAATTGGCAAAATAGGGGGTTTACTTGTTCTTGGCCTCGTTTGACCTTCAAAATGGGCCATTTTGGCCGTCAGGGCCAACTGAATCCATAAATAACTAATTAACGGACGTCCACAAAATATTTGGGCAAAAAAAGACGTCGAAATTCTGGATCACCAAAAAAAATCGTGGACTATATAGCACATGAAAATTGACAAAATAAGGGGTTTACGTGCTCCGGGGCTCGTTTGACTTTTACAATTGATCGTTTTGGCCGTCAAGGCCAACTGGCTCCATAGATAACGTCTTAACGGACGTCCACGAAAAATTTGGGCAAAAACTACATCGGACTTTTGGATCACTAAAAATCCATGGACTATAGTACACGAAAATCAGAAAAATGTAGGTTTAACGCTTAGTGACTGTTTGCCTGAAAAATGGGCAGTTTTGCCTTGTCAGAGTCCTAACTAGCAGCTCCGGGAACTATTTCTTAACTTAAGTCATAACACCTCATTTGGTCTATACCAGAAAGTTAATAATCTTATATTTGTCGTGTTACCTTACTTGTGTTGGAATAACGTCGATGCGAATACAGTATTTATGTTTGTAAAAATAAATTGTCTATTTAGTTTTAAATCATTAATGTGGTAATGAAGAAAATAATAAAATATATTCATATGGTGTATTCATCAAAGATATAATATAAATACAACACAATACAATACGTTTCGAAACTATGGGCAACAACAACCATTCAACTATAAATTAAAGTTGAAGGATATTTTTGACCTTTTTCCTTTCTTTATAACTCATAATAATGATCGGATTATTAAGACTTTTACCTATTTTTTTCTCCTACATTATTAGGAGTACAAGACTTCTCATCATTATTATTTTCGCTATATAATGATGAAAAGTCTTATAATAATGATCAATGATCAATTTGGTATGGTCGCATTATTATCTTTGTCTCTTCATAAATATCATTTTTTCTATGATTATTATTTAATAATTCTAATTTATCTTTTACCGTACTTTTTTTTGTAATAACTCTATCTAGTATACCCTATTTATTTTTAAATTTACAATAAACAATGTATATTATCTTTTAAATTATTAGGTGTAATGACCGAAAAAAAATAATAAAATATATTCATATGGGGTGGGTATTCATCAAAGATATAATATAAATACAACACAATACGATACGTTTCGAAACCATGGGCAACAACCATTCAACTATAAATTAAAGTTGAAGGGTATTTTTGACCCTTTTCCCTTCTTTTGACAAATCTATAAGAAGGACGGATTATTAAAGACTTTTCCTATGTTTTCTTCTAACATTATTAGGAGTACAAGACTTCTCATCATTATTATTTTCGCTATATAACGATGAAAGTCTTATAATAATGATCAATGATCCAATTGGTTGGTCGCATTCAGTATCTTTTCTTCATAAAGATCATTGGCGATGATTATTATTTAATAATCCTAATTTATCTTTTACCTTACTTTTTTGTGGCAATAACTCTTTAGTAACCCTAGTGATTTTGTAAAGAGAACAATGATATGTGATTCTTTATATTACGAATGTGGAAATGTCGAAAAATAATAAATTACATTCATATGGTATACTCATCAAAATGATATAATGTAATACAACACAATACAATACGTTATGAAATTATGAACACCAACCATCCAAATATAGATTCAAGATATTCAAACCACTCATATGTTTTATTCATCAAAACAACATAGTACAACACAACACAACACAACATAATAAAAAATACAATACTTTACGAAATCATTTGTAATAACATCCAAATATTCAATTAGACACACTTTATTCATAATAAAAAATACATAAATAAATTTTTATAGCTACTAAATTTTTAAAGACCACAATAATTCTTGAGACCTGGTCCATTTTTAGCACCTAACATAATATATTTATTAAATTCAGGTAACTTAAAAGGCTTGAACATTAAAGGGTGTTCTTCATCCACTAATTCTTTTGGGACATTCAAAGTATAATCTGGATTTGGAAAGGAAAAAAATTGAATAGAAATTCTATCTTTGTCTCCTGTTGGTACAACCCTGTGTTGAGCAGATGTCAATTTATCATTTGTCCATGCCTGTATAAATTCACATCATCAACACATAGAAAGTATGTATAACCATTTATTTTTTTAATTAATAATTAATGAACAAAAAAATTGACTTAAATTTCCTCTGAAGAAAGAAAATTTTAAATTAATAAGATAATAACAAGACAATTTTAAAAAAAAAGAGAAGATAATTATGGTATCATTTTCAATTTTCCAGAAAAGAGATATGTTATTCCAACTAATATCAAGATTTAATAATTTATGTGGATTGAAGTTAGTTGGGTTTCAAATAAAATAAGGTACGTTGATGCATAAAACATTTAACGTTTACATAAGGTTTGGAGAACGGACAGCACTTCAAGAGATGTTAGTTAGGTAAACAATTTAATCTAATATAAATATTAATGATTTTTTTCACAGATCGAACATGCATCATGATCTATAAATCACACACGAACATTTTTCGTTGCTTCAAAGCTCCTCTACTCTTAGCTTCTAGTTGGGCTTGAATAATCATATCACTCAAAAATAATATCTCTATTTCTTTTATTGAGTCTTATTCTCCTCTACTATAGCCCCACCCCCCCGACCCCCCCCGCCAAACAAAAATAATAATGAGTCAAAGCATCAAAAATGCATATAGATAAAAAAAAAAAATTAGGCATATTTTTGACTAATTTAATAAAAAATAAATAATAACTTACCATGAAAATATCCGCTGATAAAACAATATAGGAATTTGGTGAAGTATGATTGAGCTCAATCCACTCTCCATTTTTATAGAGAACTTGCAATCCATTTTGATTTTGTTTAATTATGGTCAAGTAAGAACTATCTGTGTGGGAAGGTAATTCTGCTTTATTCTCATTTTCACCTTTAATTACCTTGTAATTAGTAAATCTTGACATAAAAACATTGGAATTCAAGAATTCATCAATGTAATTGTTTAGCCCAAGACTCTCCAAAACCATCCTTTTCACCATTTCATTCAATTCCATAAGTTGCTTGAAGTAGGACTTTGCCACATTGCTGCCAAATTATAACATACAAAACTTATATAAATAGTAATGCAATATTAATTGTGATATTACTCAAAATTATGTGAGAAATACACTTATTATATATGCATATATACCTAGTATAACAAATTCTATATGAATAGAGACAAATGAATCATGTGATGAGATTGTTAAAAGAAGTAATGTATGCATACCTAAAATTAGGGTTTCCATGAGACCAAAAGGTATTGGAAAATGTTTCAACACTATTTGGGAGGACTAAATCAGCAGAGCTCACACTACCATAGAGTGGTATACTTGGAATTTGACCATCATATATATGAAAGGGTTTTTCTCTATATTCTATCAATTTGGACAATGGAAAATCAAAAACTTCTTTTAAATTATCAAACATGCCATCTAAAATTTCATTTGGAACTTTGTCATATATTGCTTCAAAACAACCAAATTCTGTAAGGCTTCAAAAACTTGAACTTTTGTTGATTCCCATTGTGGAGTGTTTGGTTTAAGCTCAGAATTGCAAAAATCTATGGTGGGAATCTTAACTTTGGTAGATGCCATTTGAGGAATATTTAGGATATTATCAACAAACAATTCTTCACTTATTTATAAGAAAGAGGGAAAATGAGGAGCTTCCATCACTTTCAAAAATAGTATTACTATTCAATGGACATATTTATTATGGAAATTTTTTTTACCAAAATACACAATTTATTTTAACTATTCTTGGATACATCACTATACGCAATACATCGGGACGTACGAGATGTATCAGGACATTCATTGATGTATTCGAAAGGGAGATGCGATATATCGAGAATATGAAGGATGTATCTGAAAAAGGGACGCGATATATCAGGGCGTTTTTGGATGTATCTAAATTCCAACAAATTTAAGAATTTTTTATATTTTGAAAGAAAGTAGGGGTATTATGCAATTAATTCTTAATACTATAAGATTTGTGTAAATTTCCCAAATATTTTAGGTCAAATTATGTGAGATGTGAGCCCAATAAATTTACTTTAGCTTTTTCAGCCCCTCATGTTCTTTAAAATTTTATATGCCGCAAATGTGAATCATTTAAAGCAAGTTATATATCGAATTGCTTAAATCGCCTAATTCTTTATAAAAGACCCATAAATGCTAAAACTATATCGTGGATAATGGTGAGACTATACGTACTGTCACCTAACTAATTATGGAGGGTCCCATAAGTTTTTTTTAAAAAGAAATGGATCGGAAGTCATTTCACTAAAATATTAATTGGTTAACACACATGAATAACTAAAAAAAAATCTCGTAATTCTTGTAAAATGATTCCTAAATACCCAAAAATTGTTCTGGATCATGGTGAGGCTATACATACGACTATCCCAAATGATTATGGAGGGTCCAACAAAGGTTTTCAAAAAAAATCGACGAGAAGCTCATGATCCTCCGTAATGAGTTAGGGAAGCAGAATGTATAGTCTCACCGCGATTCACAATACTTTTGAGCATTTAGCATTACAATTTGTTTGTTTGATTGATTTAGAGTAAATATAATTTTAAATTTTATGAGTTTAAACTAAAAATATGTAATTAAGATAACCTTTAATCTCATAAACATGTCAAGTAAAAAACTTTTCTGGTCTTTACCCTTAAAAATAATTAAT
Organism: Solanum habrochaites; assembly: GCA_027704765.1. Taxonomy (NCBI): domain Eukaryota; kingdom Viridiplantae; phylum Streptophyta; class Magnoliopsida; order Solanales; family Solanaceae; genus Solanum; species Solanum habrochaites. The sequence continues at coordinate 2,578 of JAKWJA010002303.1, read as the reverse complement.
ATAAGTATTTTTATTACAATTTTGATATTAATTGATGTCTAATTTTAAATCATGAGAAATAATTTGAAGAATAAATAATTAATATAAATATAAAATATGAAAATAAAATGTTTTTTCTTAATATGTTAAAAATAAAAATATGCAAAATATTATGAATGGATAGTATCTTTTTTATAAGATGTGAAAAATAAAGATGATAATTAATTTAAAATGGAGAGTATTTCAACTAAAATAAATTCTAATACATATTAAATTATTATGATGTGATATGTCAGCAAGCAAGGTGACGTCCTATTAATGGTTTTGATATAAATATATTTTAACAAATAAAAATGAATGAATAGAATAAAAAAATTAATAAATAATTTAAAACGGTGGAGTATTAAATATTACCAGGATCACAAGTAAGTTGACTTTAGTGATTATTTCTTATAAAAATCTTGTTAGTTCATACAACAAATTATTTCTTTTAAATTGTATCCTTAATTATCATTAAATTACTCTTTAAAATGATTAAATATTTATTTCCATCCAATATTAGTTGCTCATTTTAATAAAAGCAATTGTCTTATATTAATTGTCCATTTTTCTAAATAAAGAAAATATTAATTAATTAAAATTTTCCTATCTTACTTCTTTTAAATAATTTCTTTTGCAAAGTGTCCAGATTTATTTGTAAAAATTTTTGTACGAAGTATTTTAAACGGATAATCAATAATATTTTCTTATTTCTGGATTTCTTAATATATTATATTTATATATATATATATATATAATATATTATAAATATCAACTAATATGAACAGAGAAAGTATTATCATAACTACTCTCAATACTAACTATAATTCATGTTTATGGAACTCTGTCATGTAGAAAATTCAAAAGAAGGGTAAAGATGAAAGAAAATTCTAAAATTATTCTTTGTACAATTAAGTTAATTTGAACTATGAATTATACGATTTTATTTTATTTTGCAACAATTCATTGATTTTGAAATGGAGAAAGTAATATTCTATTTGTTCACTTTTATTTGTGCACTTTGAATTTCACATCCCTTCAGAAAAGGAAAAAAAACACAAGTACGCCCTTCAACTATGTACGAAATCCAGAGACACCTTTATTATACTAAGGTTATACCCCTGAATTTATTTTAAGAATTTTCTACCCCTGAGGCCTACGTGGCCACTAGATTGAAAAAAAATAACCGGCGGTTGGACCACAAAATCGTAAGGGATAGGACCTTAGTATAGTATAAGTGTGTCTCTGATATTTCGATCGTAGCTTGAGGGGTATCTATGCATTATCTCTAAGAAAAAATAATAATTAAATGAGTATTTTATCACAATATTCATATTAATTGATGTTCAGTTTTTATATTTTTAGATATTTTGAAGATTAAATAATTAATATTAAATTCAAAAAATGAAAAAATATTTTACCAATATGTTTAAAATAATAAATAAAAATGAACTAATAGAATATGTTTTAGAAGATGTGAAAAGAAAATGATAAATAATTTAAAAAGGTGGATAGTCAAATGGTTTTAAAAAAGTATTAAGCTCTTATCACCAAGATCACAAACAATAAATTAAGCTAGTAAGTAAGTTTGACTTAATCAATTATCCTCTTGATCACGTATTAATTATTCAAATTATTAAAATAATTGCTATAAATTACTTGTTAATTCATAAAATCAAATAAATTGTTTATTTTAAAAAAAAATCATCCTTACCATATGTTCTTTTTGAAAATGTAATAAGTTTGTAAAATTTTAAAAATAATAATAAATTATCCTTCTTATCTACAATTTCTTTAAAAAAATAATCAATCAAACAATAGATATTTATCTTATTAAAATCAATAGAAAAAATAATAGAAAACCAAGTCGTGCTATGCTATAAATAAAAAAACTTTGAATTTCTCAAAAAGTTGACCTTTTAAAAGTTTTTTTATTCTCCTTCTATCTCTTTTTATTTGTTTAATTTTATCTTTTTATTTATTTCTTACTCATTATATTTAGGGGAAAATTAACAAATTAATCATAATTCCGAATATATTATTAAAAATATTTATTTTTAAAAATAATTATTAAAAATATCTTAATATTTTAAAACAAATTATATCTAATATATTAACTTACTTCTTTTTTATTTCTCAAATCAGACCTACATAAATCATATTTTACTCCCCTATATGGTAAAATAATATAATTATATATTATATATATTATATATATATATATACTATATATAATATATTTATATAATATCATATATTAGTATATATATATATACGAATAATTTTTATTATTATAGAAAATATAAATAAAATATATAATATAAATAACACATAATTAATTTACAAAAATTATAGCCATCATTATAACAAAAATTCAAAATTAATAATTACATCCTGCACGAATTAATCTCTTTAATCCATTTTTCCATTATAATATTATAATTACACTTTTGCACGAATTAATTTTCTTAATCCATTTCATTATTTTTATATATACTACACACACTGTACCATTTGTTTTCTATTTCAAAGTAACTTTGAATTCCTCCTCCTTTCTTAT
>JAKWJA010002302.1:0-186000 GCA_027704765.1 Solanum habrochaites | reverse complement strand
ATACTAATAAGAAACAATACTAAAATTGTATGATACACCTTTGTCATATTTTTTTTCGCACGGAAACATTATTATTCCGTTTTCCTTGTGAACATGTCAGTAAATTCTAAAAAAAAATTAAAAATAATCATAACCATTGCATCACATATTGATTACTAGTCAAAAAAAAAACCTTTCATATTATAAGCATAATTTTCATAAAACAGTCCATTTAAATAATTTGTTGAAAAATTTAGGAGTTACCTCGGATGACAAAAAAAATGGATAAGACAAAAAACAAATGCTACGATCTACTGATTTACAAGTACTAATTGTTAATTAACTTTAAAGAGTGGTGGCAAGGGACGAAAAAACTACGAAAACAAAAAACCTTAGATTATAAACTAATTTTTTAAGATAAAAAACTCAATTTCCAACTCTTTTCTTCTTTGTTAATCGTACCTTTATTTTTTTTTGTTAATCTTCTCTGTATTTCAATTTCAGTCTTTTGTGTTTTCAATATATTCTCTCCTGTCTAAAATTTTTTTTCAATGAAACGTGGGGTTATTTAATTTTTGGGGTGGAGAATTATGGTAATTTTAAACGGGAACGTGGTGTAGTGGGATTATGATTTAAATTTGAAAATTAGTTGAGAAAATTGGGTTGAGTAAGGATATAAAAATAAAAAAAAAAAAAATAAGTAAAATAATAATAATAGGAAAGTTAACAAAAACAAACAAAACAAATCGTTTGTTGTTTGTGGTGTATTGTGTGTCTTTTTTTTGTGTTTTGGTTTTTGTTTGTTTGTTTGTAAGACAACAAAAAAAAGAAATAAAAAATTTAAAAATCAAAATAGATGATGAGTATTTTTAGAAAAATTGTTCGGAAGTTGGGCGGAATTAGGGACGGAGTAATAGGAAAGGTGAAAAACCAAATTTTGAAATTATTTAGGACTCCTTTTTTTTTTTCTTTTTCTATAATCTTCATACTATTTTCATAATTATTATTACTTTAGGGGACTAGATTAGAACTAACACAAATTAAATTTAATTTTCAAAATTCTATTTATTATTTTATTATTAGTATTAAACTATAAACTGATCTTATAATTTGTATTAAGTATATTTTTTATTCTTTTAAATACACACATTTTCTGATTGGTGTAAAAGTTTTATGTAATTGGTAAAAAAACAATTAGGTTGTTACAATTTTATTCCAAATCTTATCACTATTTTCTTTTAACAATTAATTGTAACAATGAATAACAAAAGTTGACCAAAAAAATAGGGATTGGACTCCCACAGTTAAAACAGTCTGTAACAAGGTTAGCTACTCTTCATGTGAAAGTGTGGCAATGTTGAGAGGGGACCCGGGTGTACGGCATAAATTTTCTGCAGGGTTGTCACCTTTTACCAATATATGTATATATAGATATAATTTGTATATAATAATATTAACAGGATTACTATTTACTATATATTTTTCACAAAAAAAATCTTTTTCTCGATAAGTTTTGTTTTGAACTTAATCTCATAAAAATTAAATTTTCCAGATTCTTGAACGGATGTCCGAGACACAACTTAGCCCTTCCTTAGATCCTCCCATAAGGGGGGGGGGGGCCCATGCATTTTCCACTTTGAAGTAAAACAATAAAATGATATGGACAAACCTCACGGTGCATTACCGATAGGATTTAAATCTCAAAAAATTGAATATATGTTAGACTATTCATTTCTTTCTTCAGTACTGTATCTATAAATTATTTATTTCAGTCGGTAATCTCATGATTGAGAGGGAAAACCACAAGTACTGAAAACTCCCCCCCCCAAGTAAGTGAAAGTAGAAGAGGCACATGGAAGTTAGTATTCATAAGTTGTCACGACCTAAAAATGAGTGATGGCACTTCAGTCTTATCCCGCCAAGACAAGTCCGCCAAAAATCACCATTACAATAAAAATGTCGAAATATATAAAACAAAATTAAAAATACCACTCACATATGGTTGTTCACGATGTTATAAGATTTTGTTGTTTTTTACTAATGTATGACAATTGATTCAAATGAAAACACCAACTCAAATGACCTTGTTTCTCTGATATAACAAGATTCATCTGAAGGAAGAAGAAGGTTCGAAGCAGAAATGACAAGAAATCTTATCATCAACAAACCTCCACAAGAAGCCCCAGACAAGGAGAAGAGAAGTATCACAAGGTTCAGCTAGTAACCTATAAAAATTGTGTAGCAAGGATTAGTACCAAACCAAACGGTATTCGTAAGTAAACCTCTATAACACAAGTAAGTGTATAGAATACGGGTACTCCTTACACCCCAATGAAAACCTCCCACAACTACAAAATACCTAAAACGATCTCAACCAGACCAATTCACGATTTACAATCACATATCTCAACAAACATTTTTAACAATCCACATATTCAACTTAAAGACTCAATTATCCTCAATAAGACCTGCTAAAACCAGCCCAACTAATAGTACACAGTTTACCAAAGCACATAGATCAACAAAACAACACGCTTACCAATGTATTATTTCAACAACAACACCTAACAATTGCATATCTTTAACAACAAATTAAATATTCATCAGTTTCACAAGTTTATCATGAAGGCACTCACACGGTCAGGAAACCAAACAAGATCACGTTCATCAATAATAATAAAAAGTTGCAATTTGAAAAATGAAATGTATGTCAGTATTAGTCATGCATGTTGAACTAATGATACACACCCGATGATCTTTTTTTGTCCGAGCCCATGGGGGACATATCTGTCCAGCGCAAAACACGTCCCTCGATAAATAGTACCCCATCGCGGAGCGCGGATACGTCTCTCAAAATGGCACATCCTCTTTAATTTCTTATGTCTCAATGCATATACACTTGTACAATCATGTTCAAAATAATTAAAATGACAGTTTCACCAAATAATGAAGTAGAGACCATTTTTATAACATTGCACAATTCACAAATACAATCAGGATAACAACATCATAATAAATTCAACAGCCTTTCAAGTCATTCTCAAACATATCACACACCAAACACTAATAACATTTTCTTCTTTTTAATCTCTTTTTCATTCATTAGAAATTCAAAATGGGACAAGTAAACCATCACCAATTTCATTACTCCCAAAAAAATTTTTTTTTTAAATATTTCAAGAAAACATGAATCATACACTAAACAAGTGTTTAGAAATCACTTGCCCCCATAAATAGTCGAACAATCACTGCGAGAGACTCGATTCTTCCCCTTGCGTTGAAGTTCAAACTCAACGAAATTATTTAATGATTTGTTACAATAACGATTTCAAAAATAACAAAAATAACATACTAGAGAAAATTAAGGGGAAAGGTTTTGTCAAATAAGTCTCGTTTTTTTTTGTGACAGATGACCAAGAGCTGGTCAATCCTCTTTAAATGTATAATTAAGTAATATCGAGACCAAATTTTATATTTAAAACTTCTTAATCTTTTATAAATACAACAAAAAAGACACTAGTTATAATTCAAACTACATTATTTTAAAAGAAAAATCTTCATCTTCTTTCTCTTTTCTCTCTCTTCTTTTCTTCCTCCTTTGGGGGATGTTCTTCTTCTTCCATAGGAATCGGAATCCGTCGGTTACTCTTCCTCTTCATTGGTTAATTATTCTCTCAGTCTCCATTACTCTCTATCCTTTTTGAGTTGTAATCGTGTTCGACTAGAAATGGGTAAGTATTTTTTTGAAAATCTTTTACAATTTTTTAAAAAAAATTCTTGGATTATGAACAATTAATAAACGTTCTGTAGATGTAAAATTGAATAATCGACTTAATGGTGTGTATATGTATTATTTTTTTAACTAAAATCAGCCAACTAAAAAAATCCGATTTGAGGAAAGGAAAAAAAATTGTTTATATGTATTTGTTATCATTTAGTTAAAAGTCGTTTTTCTGTTGCGTTGTTGTTCTTTTGTGGCCATTTTTTGATATGATTTTAGAAATATAGTGTTGTTCAGGCGCCCAAATATATTTCATTTGTTTTTGTGAAATATGTACATATGTTTTAAATTTTAGTGATATGTCGGTTTGCACTTCAAAACAGTATCATATGTTGTAAGATCTCACTTATGTCAACTAAATTGTCGTCTGTTGGCCACAATTAACGATTCTATTTTGGCAATAATCTGTACATTGTGTCTACATTGATTCATCACATTGCTACCATAAGATCTTATGTTGCGATTATAAATTTTATGTGTTGCAACAACAGGTAATATGTGGCAATATAATATTAATTTATGGCTACGACTATCCATCTGTTCCAACATTAATACTATCATTATTGATAATAATGTAAAATCTCACTATTTTTTAGACCTTGTAGATGAACATGATCAAGAGCTTTATCGATGAAAGCAACTCAGGCAACATGTGCCCCCAACAGAACGGAGATATGTGGCAATATAGGTCAACAAAAAGACGATGTGCAACATAGTCATATAAAGAAGATATGTGCAAATATGGCACAGAGAAAGAAGTATATGACAAACATAGTTCACAGAAAGACGTATATGATAACATATATGACACAGAAAAAAGAATGTGGCAAAATATGTCATAGAAAGGAGATTACATGTCAGTGTTACCAATGTGGTGTCTTGACAAAATATATTCAAGTTGTGTACAAGTATTAAAAGTATCTGCATTTACCCCCAACAATAGAAAGGATATTATGTGGCAACCGATGTCACATTATGAATTTTAAAAAGGAATTAAAAAATAAATAAAGAAGATAGAAAAAGATCTGTTTGTTTCATAGTTCAAATTTAATTTTTTTAGTAATTTCATTTTCTTTTCTATCTTTCCTTGTTCGTCTTCCAGTTTTTATTTATAATTCAAATTGTTTTAGATTTTTTACAACATTAGTGATAATATGTGCGATTTTCTTCTCCAACAAAAAGCGTTTGTTGCCCTCATCATTTTTAGGTTTATCGTGATATCTTTAATATAAAATATAATAGTTATTGTTATTAAATCAAGACTTGTAGTGGTTTTTGTCAATTATTTTTCTGTAGGTTAGGATGGTATGATGTTATTCATTTGAAAATATATCTCCAAAAAAGTACATTTTAGATGTACGTGTTGTCATATATGATATGTTTGTTGCAATTTTTTCAACAAAAACGTGCATATGTTGTCACACATGTTACTTTACAAACCCCCCCACCCCCCCAACCCAAACACAAATGGTTGACCTTAATCGATGAATTGAGCAATTTAGAATTGAAAACATGTCAAATTGAATCAAATTTTAGTACTTTGGACATAATTAAGCAATAAAAAATCTGCTATTACAGTCTGACACAACGATTCCAAAACCGTTGTGTTATGTAACTATTCATATGAAGTTACTTATTCATTGTATGATAAATTTGTACTTAACCATGTTATAGGACTATTATATTAGGTTACAATGTTAAATAGGTGACAATTTTAATTGAATTAACCCTCAAGATCATTTTATGATATACAGATGGTGCCAATATGACATTTTTGTTGCAAATATTTCAACAGAACATGCATATGTTGGCCACGTATGTCACTTTAGAAAGGGTTAATCGATAATTGAACGATTTATGAATTGAAAAAATGTCAATTGGACCAAAATTTTAGTTACTTTAAATTATAATTACAATAAAAAATATATTATAACAACTTGAAATAATGTGATTTATAAGGGTGTCTATAAATTCATACGGTAGGTACTTGATCATTGTATGTGAACTAGTGGTAATGATAGATTTATTAAAAATAATTGATATAATTGATCTAAGGTTGTGGTGTTAGACCATAATTTGTGCTTAGACATGTTATAGACTATATATATTGTTACATGTTGAATAAGTGATAATTTTAATTGAATAACCAAAAGATCCATTTTATGATATTACATATGTGCCCCTATGGTATTTATGTTGCAAAATTTTCCCAACAGCCAGAACGTGCATATGTTGAAACATATGTCCTTCAAGAATGACCTTACTTCCTTAATGATAAATTGGCGATTTAGGAATAAAAAAGTTCAATTTCGGACAAAATTTTAGTGTTTTAAACATAATTAAGCAATTAAAACTATGGTATAACACTTGAAACAAGATTTACAGGATATTATTATATAACTACATATGTAGTTACGTTGGGTCATTTATGATGAACTAGTGGTAAAATGATAGTCTTTGTAAAAATAATGATTAGAATATGAAGGATGTTATATTAGGACCATAATTTGTACTTAGACAGGTATAGGACTATATATAGTGTTACATGTTGAATAGTGATTAATTATTGAATTTACCCCCAAAAGATATTTTATGATATAGATATATATGTTGCCACATATGACATTTTTTTGCACTTTTTCCCAAACAGAAAACATGATATGTGCCAAATATGACATTTCTGTTGCCAATTTTCCCAACAGAACGGCAATATTGTTGCCACATATGACATTGTGTTGCAATTTTCAAACGAGAACGAATATGTTGCAACATGTGACATTTCTGTTGTAATGTTTTCCACAGAAAGTGCATGATGTTTCCACATATGTCACTTTAAGAATGGACTACTCGATAATTGAGCAATTTGGGATGAAAAAATGTCAATTTGACAAAATTTTAAATTTTACACCATAATTAAGCAATAAAAATATGGTTATACACTGAAACATGATTTACGGTCGGATTATAACTATCTTGTCGATTTAGACATGTAGTCATATGTTTGATTCATGTCTAGCTTATATGTTGCAGCTTGTGTAATGTATATGTTGCAACATCTGTCGATTCTGTGCTATTGAAATAACCTTTCTGTGCTATATGTGACTATTAATTGCTTCAATAGTCAATTGTTGCAACATATAATATCGTTGGAAATGCAAATGCAAATTATTGAAATAATTGCAGGTGCCCCCCAAAATAATGATGAATGATTTCAATGAACTATTAATTTTAATATCAAAACAATGGGTTGTGTGATCCTAATCATTTATGAAGTAATTTCAATGAGATCAATCATAAATCCAAACCATGATAAAATAATTAATCTTATTCAAGAACAAGAAAAGACCAAAAAGCTCAAGGACTAGCAAAACAAAGGACCAATTAATGACGGAAAAAAAAAAACAAGAAGAAAGACAAGCAAGCAAGCAAGAACGAAAAGAAGAAGAGGAAGAAAAAAAAATAATGACGAGAGGTGGGGTGGGGAAATATTTTATTTCCCCATTTGATACAGCTTGCTGTTGGCTTCCCCATTTATTTCCACCAAAAATTGGTTAATTGTTATTCAATTTATCTATTCCCCTTAATTTAATTCAATGGACCAAACTATCAAGTTATAAATTTTGAGCGGAACACTACACAATTCCTTAAGTATTAATCATATACTTGTCACCTACCACCCAATATTAAGACTTATGTCCCCCACCAATTTATTTTGAAAACCTTATTGTCAATTTTTTTTAAAAAGTCCATACATACTACTATATGTCTATCTTAAACCCCAAAAATCATTTTATATTTATGATTAAGTCCTAATCTTGGTACCGTACCAATTAATAATTCCAACTCGCATTTTTTTAAATCCAATCAGAGTTAAGTTCCAATTTTTCAATATCATAAATGGAATAGATTCATATAATTAATACACATGATATTAAATTACCTATCTTTAATTTATTTAAACATAAAAAATATTATACCTTAAAAAGATTGAAAGCAATGAAATAAAACATAAGAAGCATTAACGCCCTCCACCCGTAAGCAAAATTGCAAACTAAACTTTATTATCTACTTATATATACTACAAGAATCATCACACTTCAATCACTGAGAATATTAGTTATTAAATATGTCTCACCCAAAATTTCCAGATACTAAACCCATTAAATTAGTAATAAGATGCCGTCCTCTTATAATCCACAACAAGTACCGCGGTGCCATCTTTATTTTAAATTTCAGTTTCATGCAATCATTCCTTAAGCAAAGTGAATGATTTGTAGTCATTAATTAAATTATACCATTAATCATTAATAAGCTTCCAACCAACATGTTGCAGAAGACATTATTTTGCCATATAAAAGTTTGTTCCAACACACATATATAAATATAAGATCCTCACCTATAATTTTATCCATTATTTATTAAAATTATACAAGAAAGAACAGTAGATTGTTGTTTAAATATAAAATCCATACATGCATTTGCGAGTTGTCCTTTGTCCGCTTAGTTCTTACAATGATTTTTTTCTCCAAGTTTTGGTATAAAAATTAAACCTAAAAACTTATTATTTGTATATATGGCCAAATGTAAAAACTCTGTACATTACCCAAAAAATAAAAGAATTATTTCCATATTTTTTCTATCAACTAATTAATATGGCAAGATGGAGTTTAGTGCAACTATCCTACCTTACATATTTTGACAATCTTTTATTATACAAATCACAGATTGATTAGAGAGAATACATATTTGTCACCAACTATTTAGTATTATTAGTGACAAAAATAAATCGTCCACAATTAAACCAAAATTTTTAAGCTAATAATTAATTACGAAAATTATTTGTCGATATTGTAATAACATATTGTTTGAAGTAAAAAATTGTGTCAAAAAAATAATAAATCTAAGACAAAAAATTATTTGTCCCAAATTAATAAATAATCGTGACGAATAAGGGTTCATCTATAACTTTAAATTCGTGATAACATGATTCAAACATAGTGACGCCAATTCATTTTTTTGGTGTGGAAACTTTTAGTGCAAATTTTACAACAAATTTCATGTTTGTCACTAAAGTACTGTGTCTCGTATATTATATAAAAATAGTAAACAATCAATAAACGAATTGATTCGTAGCTAATAATTTTTGTAGCGGATTAATAATATTTGTTGTAGTGGTGGGTAGTTTGACAATAAGAAGACATTCAACTTGAAATAAGCAATATAAATTTTAAGGTCATGGCATACACAAACCCAAACTCAAATTATATTCTAAAATACAGTAGTAACAGTAGCAAGAAAAGTAAATTGACAATCGCGAGTAGCTCAAAAATAACAGTAGCAAGAAAATTGCCATTAGAACACACTGATTGAGGTTTATTTAGACTATCTTAGTAGCATGGTAAGTCCACAATGTAGCCAAAATTGTAGAGCTACCCATTGTGTGAGGAAGGTCGACTTAAAATCTACACACCAAGCAGAAGATTGACCTCAGTCATCATTCTAAACATATTTCTAAAAATATATAGTTAACATAACTCAAAACTTAGTAAAGTTATTTGAGTGTGAAAAACAATTTCACTTCTCATTACTCTCTAAAAACTTGATCTTGGGTTCGATAATAGGATCCTCGTTGGCTACATGTTATACATATGGTGCTAACTTCACACCCCCAAATATACTTGCAGTTAACTTAAAAGTTGACTTCTGTTCCCTTAAATCATTTTGTTTTTTTTTTTCCAAAGTGCATTTCATTCACTAAGATATGTATTTAGTAAACTTTAATAAAGTAATTCAATTTTTTAGATATCCAATAAAATCAAATACAATAGTGAAAAAGATCATCTATTTGAATGATTATTTCCAACATGCTGTCTGTATGATTGATTATTGTTATGGTGAACATTTACACTGCCTGTATATTCTACTACGTTACCGCACAAAAATGGAAAAAATACGAACCAAATAAAAAGGGCCAAAATCCAAAACCATTATTTGTAGAGAGCACCTTTTCATAAATGGTTATCCAAGTTTAAGGATTTGACTTGAAATATCATTTATGTTTAATTTAAGTTTGATCAACATTCCGGGACATGCAGGGCACCCACTCTATCATTAAGTAGGCGGAACTCGATCTAGAGTAACATGCGCAAAATTAATGGAAAATAGAGATAATTAGATACATCCCTTTAAACTAATATCCTTAGTTTTACCTCTCATTTAAACTTGTCAAGTTATTTAAAAAATACAAAGGATATAGTCTAAATAGGTATAAGAGCGATTGAGAGTAAAATTTGCAAGGAATAAACAAAGATATAGCTCCTACCATGCGGAAGGAGAATAGAAGCTGCCTAAAGAATTTCTTCGTCTTCACATAATGAAACGTCACTCATCCCTGCATTACAGACTATGTTAAAGAAGACATAGCAAGAGTGAATCACTACAACCAAAATAATGTAAGCATCATGATCAACCTGTGCCCACCTTCTATGTAAGAAATTAATATCAGATTAATTAAAACCATTGCTATCCAACTTTTACCCTCTCTTTAGGACACCTTACATTTACCCAATACATAGATATTAAACAACTTCTCAACAACTAACACTCCTGTTCATTTTATCATAGCCTAAAAGTACTAACCCATAGAATAATGCCAACTACCACACTTTCCCTTCCCTACTAGTCGATCATTCATACCTTTAAACCTCCTCATAACCTTACCCCACAAGACCAATATATTTACTTTAAATCGAGCTCCAAACCCTAACTTAATCTCTTTTGCAACTTAAAGAAATGACCACATCGCCACCATTATTCACCACGCCCCTTGAACCACCTTGACTTTGGCTTGCCCACAAACCCCAACAAGTACCATATTATAAAAAATCAATGATACTCAGATTTCATATGCATGAACATATCATCACATACACCATTCATTAAAGGTTGGCACAGCACAACACAATATTGAAATCACATAATCACAATAAACATTAATTGCAAGTAGTTGGTGCTCACAAAAACTCAGATCAAACTGTTAGTTATGCCAGAATGTGCAATTCAATCCCATTTTTATGCCAAAAGCGATATCCCAGTTATCTTGCCGAAACATGGCCAATTTTTATCCTCAAACACCACAACAATCACAATAACAATTAATATTATTAAAAGAATACATTTACATAATGATTTCATTGATAACATATTACTGTCCTCCATGTACAACAAGTGGGATCAATATTGCAACATTCAACAATACAATTATAACAATGAAGCAAGAGTATAGTAATATACATACGCCAAACTAGAATCACACATCACCTACCACTAAATAGTCATCACACACTTCATGTAAACCTAATAAACTACCCAACTTTTACTTCATCACTCGGTGCACGGAGGCCTACACATACATCCTACCATCAATTCACATATATTATGCAATAACAGAGATTTAACATAATCAATTCATAAAATCTAGCCTATCTGGGTGCCAAAAGCAGTATACAATGCTCTTGACTTAGATTCTATTTTAGGCTTTTGTTGTGCAGTGAATTGGCCAAAAATTCTTTATTTAGCCACCTATGCCTAGAACATCCTTTTTTATCCCTCTTCCCAAGATTAGAGAATTTTTTCAGGTTTTTTTTGAGGTTGTTTTACGACCTCAATTAGGTTATGTTAGTAAGGTGGAGAAAAATTCATAATTCTGTTAAATTTCTGTACTACCTTCGCGATTCCTGCCTAGCGCCACTACTCGTACTCTGGCGGGGGCCCCCAGCGGCACTGCCAGTCCTGGCAGTCGTTGGCCCAAAATTTTCCTTGATTTTTGGTCTTTCTTATAACAACTGTTCGAGTAGTTAAATAGATACCAATTACCCCGTCGTTCTCTCCGAAGGACTAGTCATAGGTAATTAACACCCATATCTAGAATTTACTTTATGTTAAAGAGTGGCCACCGTGAAGTCAAGAAGTGTGGTGACTTTTTTTAATTGATTGACGTTATAAATCTTATCTCTCGGGGACTTCAAAGAAATTTGAGCAACTGAAAAAACAAAAAGAAAAAAACATGAATATTACAGCCTGCCCCCAGGGCGGGATCTTGCCCGCCTGCTGTGACGAGGGCCGTTCTGGCGAGAGATATCTGCGTGGTGGGGGATCGGAATCAGTGTTGGGGTGGGAAAGAGGAAGAGTTGTTTATTTCCCTTTTCCTCTACCCAAAAAACTCCCAACTCTCTAAAATTCTTTTGCCTCCCAACGTCGATGTTTAAAGGTTAAATATCATTACTTACCCGTCTTCAATTCAGGGTTTAAACTAAACAACAATTGCATGTAAACTCACTGATCGAAATCAAATGGTTTTTAGGGATAGTCATTTTCAATTTAACCTGGTTGGTAAATAAATGTGTTTAAAAACATAGCATGGTACTTTGCTTACGTCAGCGAACGTTTCCAAAACGTCCTGATGTAAGTTTTCACAAAAATTATGTTTAAATCGACACAAAGGGGGGAGGTGGGGAAATTAAAGGGTCTTATCAACATAAAAATAGATTTAATACAGCGTTAGGGAGTTTACTACAAAATGATTGTGTCATTTAATGATCTAGGGTAGTTTATTATACTATGATTGCTGAAATTCCTTAAAGATGAAGGTTTGGGACTAAAAGGCACAATTGTTGTGCATGAAGTTCTTTCCAGAAGAAGGCTGCTTGGTGGAATCCCATCCCAATGTGGTACCTCCATAAATCACCCAGGGCAGGGTTAGGTTATGGAAGTGTGGCAAGATTCGCCAAGCAGGGAATGAATCCCTTACATGAAAATTTTCCCTTTTTTTTAAATTTTACCTTGCGTTACACTGACTGTCCTATCTTGTTTCTACTAGATTCAATTTATTTCATGGTGGTATCTAAATGGTGACGGTTCATATTGAAGAACATTCCCATTTATCCTTTCAAGATGCTGGTCAAGGAGAGGCATCAGGACTACCGAAAAATGGGGGGTTTTTGCGAGAAGAAAAGGTTTTTGGGTTGCACAAGTTGGAGGAGAAAGCACCTGCATTCTATGCCCGATTGATAGAGTTCAGGTCACTTTCATTGATTGAGGCTCCCCCTAGCGTACCTCTAATTGGGTGTGGGAGTTCTACGTCATTCTTCCTACCGTGAGATGGGACGACCCTCATCTCATCATCGGCATTAGGGTAGTCAACATCCCTCTACCTCTACCACTATTAATGAGTCCCTAGAGGTACCGGAGATCCCAAATGATGCCTTTGAGGACCTACTGAGGGAGATGGATCTTGAGTTTCTTCGATACACTCTGGTGGATCCAACCCGCTGAGATCAGGTTTACTAGGTTATTGCGGAGGGAATTACTAGCCCATAATAGTCACCTAAGGATAGAGGTGGCTACATTGGGGGCTAGGAGGATCCCAACGGGGCACCGCACCGATTTAACTTCTCCCTGGCCTTGGTGTGTGTGCGCATATGGAATCTAGTTGAAGTAGGTGCGTAGCTTATCTCTGAGTGGAGAAGATGTTTTTAGCACCCAGGTCCCTTTCCCCCCCCTTTCCCTCTCGTTTCTTTTCCCCTGTTGAGGAATAGCCCTTCTGATTCTCTTCACCCTCTATCCCGGTTCAAGCCAGCAGACGTTCTTCCTTTCTTGTCTTATCATTTCCCTGTGCAAGCGAGCAGGAGTGACTTTCCTTGATGGTGACAAGATACTTTATATAGATTCCCTCATCACCCTCTTTTGGTCAGGTATGGCTCCATTTCTAGGAGCAAGATGAGGAGTACTAACATGGCTAGCAGCATCAGAGAGGCCGCAGGTTCGGACATGAGGACCCATTCTTAGGTGCACGGGTCGAAGTGGATCTAGATACGATTCTGAAATAATATAAGGAGTACCTATGCTAAATTCACTACCGTTCCTCCTAGCACTGTCCTCGAGGTAGAAATGCTCCGCCGCCAGCTATACAAGGAGACAAGGAAGGGAGGGTGGAGAGATCGCCTGTGGCCTTAATGTGGAAGACTATTAAGGCAATTTTCATTTGTGTTGCTCATGGAAGGGAGATTTTCATCTTGATTCGAAGGACTTTTTACAGTTTTCTATGCTGAACAAGGCTTGGTCTTGCTTGGAGAACCAAAGGAACATGGATTGTGACGTGGATACCACTTAATCTGAGAGTTCTTAATTGTTCTTTAATTTGCCCCTTGTTCTTATAAATTTTAGGCAACTTTCTTTTTATCCTCTATCTTTCTTAAGTTTTAGCTGCACATGGATGCTCGTCTTGCTACCTAATGCAAACTTTATTAAAGTTAAATGTTCACAATCTCTCTATTTTTATTGTTGAGCACTGTTGGAGTTGCAGGGATTTGTTCGGATCCCATTCGAGGTTTGGAACGATATATGAGGAAAAAGAGGGGAGGATGGGTGAGGTTCTACGTCGCACTGTCCCCTCTGGCGGGAAAAATCATGTTCTGACGGTGTTGCTATGGTGGGAATTATCTCACTCCAGTAGTTCACACGGAGCCAGAACCCAGGCTAAATAATGTTTTTTTTGTTTTCTTGAGATTCTCCCAAGGCTTCCAACTTAATTAATCCATCTAAGATACTCTTCACGCAAGGAAATAAAATTTATTACCGACCCAAAACAGTCTTATGTACACTATACCCCTCTAGTTCTTATGAATTTAATATTATGCCTACACATCCCTAGGATACACTCAAACATTAAAATTGCACAATTTACACAAATTACCTAATGTATTGTGCATGCTAAGGGTTCAAGCACACACATAAACTATGAGTTCACATTCTTACACTTAACAGGTTCACTGTTACATCACCGTTAAATCCATCAACAAGAGCAAATACTTTCACCTATAGTTAAATCAATCAAAAAGGAACACACTTATACAATTATAATCACACAGCACAACAATTTCACTTTATTACTTAGTTTGTTCCATAAATTACCATAACTCGTCACCCATGCTCCTCATAACCCCTAAGTCTAGATACCAATTTGAACCTTCCAGTTCCATTAAATTGGGGTTTTTGGTGTCTCTTTGATCGTGTAAATGACGTCATCAGTGTGTGAGATACCAATTGGCATCCAGAGATACCAATTATGAGTCAACTCATCACCCAAAAGACACTCACATTAAAGAAGAAAGAGGAGTAAAAATATTCCTAGAATGCTTCCCTAACCTCTTGTAATTAGATTGGACGTTATAAACAATCCACAGGATCTATTCCACCTATGCTCTTGTACGGGGACATAAACTGGGTCTGATACCAATTGGTTCACGACCCAACTGACCGAGAAGCCTGCGTCACCCACTCTCTCACCTAAGTAAGTGGACCATCATACCCCAAGTTAAACATGCAGAAAGTTAATGAAACACATGATAATTATGATACATCCCTTTATATCTATATCTGTAATACACTTTATGTTTTAAATAGTAACTAATTTAACAACTCACAAGGATCTGTCTAAAAACAAGTTCAGGTCTCTAAGTAAAATTTGGACAAATAACAAAGATACACTCCCACCATGCGAAGAAGAATAGAAAAGATGCTTAGAGAATTTCTTCATCTTCACTAATTAGATGAACAAGTCCTTCCTTCTCAAACTATGTAGAGACTTCAAGAGTGTATCAAGTACAACACCACCTGGATACTAGTAGCATCATCGTCAACCTGACTTTCACCTCACAATATAAGAATAAATATCAGATCATGATTAAGCCACTTCGCTTCCTCCAACCTTTACGCCCCTCTTATGAACCTTAATTTACCCAATAATCTGCATATTAACCACCTTCTCAACAACTACGGCCTCGGTTCTATTTGATCATAAGCGAACATACTAACACATAGAATATTCCCAGTACTACTACCATTCGCCTTTCTACTAGCCGAGCGTGTCCTAACCCCTTAATTCACTTATCCCTTACCCCTACTACGATCACCCTATATAAACGTTAACATCAAGATCCCAACCTGACTCAACTCTCTTTTTTCAAATTACAGAAACGAGTAATTATCGCCATTTACTACTTAGCCCCCTTGAAAACCTTGACCTTTGTCTATATTCAACAAGTACCGACATTATAAAAATCACTTTTTACCTTACATTTCCAACATCAAACACTAGACAACATACCCCCTATCATCAAGGTTATACATAATGTTTGAATATACATTCTTCATATACACATTAATCGTCAAGAGTTGGTTCTACTCACGTAACCCAGCGCCAGCCCCAAATTTGCTGAGCTTGTCAAAACGGTGGCAATCGATCCATTTTTATGATGGAACATGGAACCGATCCCAGTAACTTGCCAAAATGTGGCCAATCATCTACCATTTTTATGATGGGGGGAAACGTAGCAATCGATCCTTGTTAGCTTGCCGAAACGTAATAAATTCGATCCCCCAAACCACACCCACTCACAATCAAATCACAAGTATAGCCCAAGATCGCTTTTACATCATTTTCCTGGAAACCACATTCATCTATATTATGTACAACAAGTGTGATCATATTGCAACCTTCATACATTACAATATACAATGAGGTAAGAACATGAACATTCATGCACATTAAAATCACCACCATCACTCTATCTAATATCATACGCCTGCAATGCACTCTAATTCGACCATAACCAACCCTAAATTCATCGTCAAGTCTTTTTTTTAAGGTGTAAACATGTAACAACCAGTGCAATGAAGGCCTAGACATACATCGTCGTTTGGTGTTATTAACTCCGATCCCCATTTTTTGGCTCGCGACGATAATGTGGCTAAGAATTCACGAGATTTTCCATCCCTATGCTAGAAATCGTCTTCCCCCTTCTTACCAAGCTTAGAGACGCTGTTTTTCTAGGTGTTTTTGCAACGTATTAGGTTTTAGGGAAGGATAAGAAACTAGAATTTCTTGATAATTTCCGCTCTGGCGCCCCTTACTCCGCCTTGGGGGCGGCGCCCTAGCAGCTCTTCGCCCCCCCTGGCGGACATTTCCCAAATTTTCCTCCATTGATTTTTTCTTCTTCCTAAACTAATAACCATTTAAGACCAACCTATCCTAAACTATAACTATCCCCCCCCCCCCAATCAATGTTACCAATTCGAATAAACACATATATTAAAAAAATAGTGATATATATATCTTATGAATTCAATTACATCAATTATATATCTTATAGAATAGATTACGCCTTTTAAAGGCTCAATTTAACCTAAACTACTAAAATAATTATTAAGGTGCTTTTAAATCCATATGCTTAGAATGTCTTTTTTTAACAATAGAAATAAAAATTGAATATATTTATAATAATTTGGATTTTTTTTTAAGACTTTATTTCGCATTGACAATTCATTAAGTATTAACTTGTATTTACATCCATTTGTTATGAGATCAGATATATTTGTGTTTAATTGTAAGAGAGTTAAAGTCTAATATAATATAGATAAAGAATAAATAAAAATTAATTAAAAATATTAATTATGTTTTGTTTATAAACAATTTGTATATAGTGAATGTCTACTTAGGTAGTCCTTGATAGGATTGATTAGGATTCTCATTGGGGGACTAAGTCAGGCTTTTTCGCTATAAATACTGGTTTTCCTTCATGGAAAGAGATTGTGAGGAATTTCAATGAACCAGGAAGAAAACTCAAAGATGAATAAAAAATCTTTATCTTCTCATCTACTTTTTTCGTTTTCTCATTTCCTATAGTTTCATACCACTTTTATCACACGATTGTTCATATTGTAAGAATTGTGATAGAAACGACTAGAAAGTGTCAGAGAAATCTTTGCTTATGCAAAAAGGTTGGCAATAAGGGTCTTAGAAGCTTCAAGACATGATTGATATTTACGTTGTAATTATTTATGTAGAAGATCATGAGTTTATTATCTGGAGTAAGTCTTTAAAAACTTGTCGACTGTTTATAACATTTAATTTTAACCGATTGGGAGAAAATTTCTGAATTTATTTTAATAATAAATAAGTACAATTTAGCGAAAGGTTGATTTTGCCAACCTTCAAAAGATATGGGATCTATTAACTAAATCTAATTCTACTCACGTTAATATAATAAATCAAGAATTTCAATTTGTTGTAATTTAATGCACGATCATGTTAATGATCAATCAAAAGTGATAAAATTATAATTATTTTGAAGGCTTAGGTTGATCTCATTGTAGGTAAGACAATGGATTTACGGTCCACAGCGTCGACCAAGAGGTAAGACATTGGTTTAAATCTGATGCAACCATGATGATAAGATATTTGATTTTTTCCCAAATTATTCTCTCTTTATGATGGTATAAACACTTTTATATGGATAAAGACGTTGAAATGGAAGTCTTAATGCTCTATTGAGATCAATATGACTAAGACAAACTAATGTGTTTTTTTTGAATCGGAAGTAATGAAATTTACTGAATTGCCCCCTTACTGAAGTTAAGTGGTAGTAAGATGCATAATTATTTCTTAAAAGAGACAATTGATTAAATGATGCACATAATATGGAATAAGGTACTAAGGTTATCAAAATTTTGATGTCTTAGATAATTGTGTTTCTATTCTGAAGAATGAGTGTTTTTTGACAATGCGTAAAATACAGATCCATTCTTAACGTGAATGAGGTGTAAGCCATCATGCTAGGCGTGGAAAAGATCGCAATCTTTGAATTGTATATATGGTTATCAAACCAAAATCTTCTCTTCGGCAGCACTATGTTAAATAAAAGTTCATACTATATTTTTTTGAACTTATATTGGATAGTAATTAGTGCAATTGAGGCCGTTATATGCTATCCAACGTTTACTAATTCCAATACTTTTCTAAGTTTGACCCATTGTCTTGATCGTCGTGTCTATAATGTTTAGACGAATTATGGAAAATTAAAATAAACATCCATGGGAAGAAAATAATATTTCCTTTAAAATGGTGATTTTCTTGTACTACATTGGTTAGCAAGACCAGCTAATTGGGTGAGAACTATCATACACGAAACCTTGAATTGAAATCTCTGCGTTCTAGAACTTACATATATTTGTTGACCTAGTTCATATCCACCTAGTGGATTGTGTAGATTTGAAATGGTCCTAATAATGTTCTTTAATATATGATGCTCTTGTGTGCTATTATTATCCTCTCAACTTGATGTTTTGCAAAAAAGTTGACACAAATATATGTTTATACGCATAATTTTCTTCAATATTAGTTCTTCAATAATGGGATCCACGACGCAACCTAAGGAGTAAAAGTAATTGAAAAGACATACTTCTAAAAATTACTTCTTGGAGTCATAAAATTGGCCCAATTTACTCATATACTAGTACAATCAAAATTACTAAGTGAAGGCACATGCGTAATAACTTTGGAAAAGTTTACGAGTAGACCTACTTTTATTAGTTGGCATAATATTTGGTCATGCCCAAAGATGATGCATACTGAATAATAGACATACTTGAAAAACTAGAAAACAGAAATTCTCAAGATTCTTTTATGTGCTGTTCTCGTGTAAAGTTGATTAGATCAAACCAAAGTTGGGACTAATTCATAAATTTAAAAAAGGATAAAATGTGAATGGGACCGCGTTTACGCTATAATGTTATATTATAAAGAGATGCATCAATACGATAATCACATGTGGCATTGTGTTTGTTGAACTTGCAGTTTACATTCCCAAATTGTTTGTGCAAAATCATTGGTTAAGAACCATTTCAGAATATGTAATCATACAATTATCTTATAATTTGTAAATAATCCATATTTCGTGACACTACTGTCTCAATAGTAAAAATCATTGTTTATGACATTAAAACTTCATATGTTGATATGAAATACGATATACTTGTACGCACAAACCAATAAATTTTATAATTTTCTTTCAATTTGATTATATTCGGGGACCAAATATTTTTTCAATCGGATTATTTTGATATGGATATATAATACATGATATACATTGATTCCCAAATAGATTCCTCCAAAGATTGGATTCTCTGTAGTTTTTCTACGACGGGGGAGTTGAAAGCAACACAGAAGTGTATACATTGCCTATTGAATGTCCTGTAAAGAGTTCCCTTAAAGTAGAGTCCCCACATGCATGAACATGATGACTAATGAATTATGAAATAAAATAATCTTGAAAGGGAGAGGATCAAGATCAAAATGATCATATAGGAGACCATTGTACCTTGAGAGCCACGAAATACACTTCCATGAAAACGTCATGAAGGGTACTACCTAAAAATCATGACGTGCTGAAGATCTCACCTAAGTTTTGTCATATTGTTAATCGATATAAAATGTTTTATCGTTAACGACTTTTGATCCAATGGCGCATCAATATTGTACAGATATACCGATAAAAAAATTTTACATCTATTAAATCATAGCTTGTGTAAGAAATAATTATCACTGAGACATTGGAATGATGCATCTTGGTAAGCGTAAAGCTTATTGACCTTTCAATCTAGGCACTACAACGATTTCACACATATAATAATTGCTGTTTGTTACTTGACAAAATTGATAAGAAAAATCCAATGAGTTCAAAATCTAAACTATACAATTTTTTGGAACACTTGTTTTATCATCTATATAAGGATTAAATAGTTTTAAATGCATAAGCTATCAAAATATCATTACACTGCAAGTTGGTGATACTAGAATGCACTATTGCACATAGATTATTTCTTAAGCTTTAAGAATTTGAATTAAGGACTTGTAGAAATCTTTGAACCCTGAAGGCAAGATTTATAAAAAGCGATCGAAGACAAACATATTTCATGAAGTTTTTCTCACCTCATAAATGGCTCTAATGATGATAGTCAACAATGCAAGAAGCGTCAGTCTCAGTAAGATTATTTTGATTTATTTACCAAGTCTCTACCCACTACAGACTTTCAAGAAATGTGCACAAAGCTTGAAAAAAACGAAGGAATCTAGGTCTCTGAATTTCATGGTCCATTAGGGGAGTTAATCGCGATGTAACTCTTTTTTCATCACAGTTTTTGTCCCCTGTGTTTTCCTTGTAAGGTTTTTAATTGAGGCATCCATAATGCGCATTATTAGATCTGTTAATCTTTTTCCTTCACTAGATGTTTCCCACTCCTGGTTTTATCTAGTAAGGTTTTAATAGGCACTAATCTACCGATTAAAGGGGGAGAATCATAAACAATTATATATTATAAGTGATGTCTATTATGTGGAGTCATTTAGATAGTGATTAGAAGTCTAACTTTTTGGTAACTCAGTTCAGATTTTCCCTATAAATAAAAGGGTTTTCCTTCATTGTAAGAAGATTGAGAGAAAGAATCAATGAATCATATATACTTCAAGATGATAAGAAATCTTTTCTCTTCTCTCACTTTATTCGTCTTCTATTTTATATATAGTTTCATAACCATTTTTTTTCTATTTTTACCAACTTTTTTTTTTGTCAACATTACAATTATTTGAAATAATTTTATGAAAAAATTGTTCAAATTTACATTAAGATTTTTTAAAATGACCAGGTTCAAGAATTTGAGGATAGAGAATTTTCATTGAATTTTGTTTTGATTTATATCTAAAGGATTAGATTTTTTTTAAGATAATCACAAGTACCAACCCCTTAACTAGTGCCCGCAATCTCAGAGACCACATTTATACTGTACTAAGATCCTATTCCCCCTGAAATTCTTTATTAATAATTTTTAAAACCCCTTTTTCGACTCACGTGGCCCTAATCTCGTGTGCCAATGCTGGTTATACCTTTTTTTTTCAGCTAGGCCACGTATACCAAAAGAGGTAGAAATTCCTTATAAAATAATTCATGGGTAATAGGCACCTTAGTATAGTAATACGTGTGTATCTAGGGATTTTGGGCGTAGATTGAGGGGGTTCTTGTGGCATTTTCCTTTTCTTTAGATATATTCTTCATAATTCTCTGTAATTTAATATATTTATTTTTTAAGACGCTTCTATTGATGAACTTTAAGTGCCACTATTTTATAAATATGATTTTCATGACATCGACATATTACAGTTAACTAGAAGAAGAAGGCGACTTTGGGGGGTATTTTAGATTTGTTTCTTTTTGTTAAATCTAAATTATTAACTTTCCTAATTTTTTTTTTCATACAATGATAAATATATTGTAGTATGACTTTCAAATACACAATTTATATTATTGCAAAAGTTAACTTGATAGTTTAATATTATATTATTGGGGATTCATTATACAATTTATGATTAATTGATGTAAGTTAGAGCTAAAGTGATTTATATATCATATTTTTTTTGATGTTGTTTTATAAGTATATACAATGAATGATATTTATAGTACGTCGTAAAAATTTGTTCTCCATAATATAAAAAAAATAACAAATTCATTAGGATAAAAAAATTAAGTATACAATTTATCTAAATAACGCTAAGTTATTTTTTAAAAAATATATACAATCATTATTTTAATTAAAGAAGTTATACATTGAACTAGTCTATTATTTTATAACAAGCTTTAATGCCATTTCCATTCACTGGAGAGTAGGGCGAAGCCTTTGAACCGTGTCAGTATCGTTTGGAGAAAAATGATGATAGTTGAGTGATATTTTTGTCCTATTAAACATAATATATTTCAATAAGGTGGGATGACCATTTAGGGAATTGACTCTATTGGTAGACCGCTAGCTCTTCGCTAACCTGTAGATCAATCTTTCACCAAAAAAGGGCCGGATTTGTTTGTTAAGATAAGTATGTTTGAATACCAATAAGGCACAAATTATATTTGACAAGAGAGTCACAAATTACGTTCACATTACATACCAACACCAAAAAAATCTGAATTAGTAGGAAGCTAGTCCGGACCTAAAATAACACAAAAAGAAAAAATGATAAAAAAATCAGTCCACTATTCTAGTAAAAACTAAAAGAGGCTTAGTGACAGAAAAATTTTTTATGCAATATTTCAACGTTTTTCGTTAGTCTCATAACCTTATATTTTAATCATAATGACTATATTTTACACTTATAGATCACAAGATTCCTTACACTTTACATAAAATGAAAATTTTTTCTTAACACTTTGTCAAAGGGAGAAGAAAAGTTTTTTTTGTTTTTACAAAGGAATATTTTACGCGTTTTGCACTAATTGTGTCTCCCTTGAATTTTTGCAATGTTTGTCATATCTTATATTGATTGACATATCGTAAAAAGCGAACTAAATTAATACATATGCTTAATTTTTCATTTTTTATTTGCAACACTCCTAGCTCATATTTAAAGGATTTCAAACATATTCCGTCAACATCTTGTAGTCTTCTATTTTTTCTTCATTCAATCCATAAAGATTTCATCTGAATCCAAATTAAGAGTTTCGATGATTGACATACAAATTATACATGCGTGAAATACGGTTATTCCTAAGTTTCCTCCAAATACCATGTAAAATATTAATTATGTCGTAATCGTACATTTATGTCCCATAAAATTTATATAGAATGGGTATACTAATACTATATCATTTGATTATCGTCGAAAATACGCCACTGCATTTTTATCACAAGACGTAAATTTCGGATGAATGGATTATGGATACTGACGACATCATTGACCCGATCTGTTTGAGGGTTAAAAATGACTACAATAAATCAATCAAGTTCATTTTTTTTGAAATTCAATGATAGGAACGAGCCTAAGACAATTCAACAACATTCTCCTATAACAATCTTTGAAATATTACCTTTCTAAAATAATTCTTTTTCTTACACTTAAATTACACTTAACGAGTAAAACTAATTTGTGATACCTTAAATTACACAGATGAGACTACGAAGAACTGAAATATTGCTAAAAATAGAATTTTTGTTTCTTTCCTAAGCAATTTTTGTTACTTAACTAGAATACTTATTTGATCATCTTTTTAACTTATTAGTGACTTCTTTAGGTTCCAGACTCAGTAGGAACACCATATACATAACATGCAAACGTCTATATAAGGAAAAAGTATCAAAACACCTATAAAATATAATTTAAATCAAACCTAAAATCCCAAAGTAGAGCAGTTCAAGAAGGCAGGAAGAAAAGGTTTTTCAGGTAAGAAAAAC
Organism: Solanum habrochaites; assembly: GCA_027704765.1. NCBI lineage: Eukaryota > Viridiplantae > Streptophyta > Magnoliopsida > Solanales > Solanaceae > Solanum > Solanum habrochaites. Next base: position 162,128 of record JAKWJA010002302.1, on the reverse strand, counting down.
CTTAGCGAAATAAACTACAGCGATACTCTCCACTACACCCCTAGACTATTTTACAATCCGATATCTTATTTTATTCTTCATTCCTTCTCTTTGTAATTCCGTTATAGAGATATGACTAATTTCAAGAACTACTATCATTCTCTGTCACTATCCAATGAGTCCGGAGTGACAAACACCCCACACTAAACCTCATACGTGGGACGAACCAAAATCCCAAACCCTAACAATATTCTTAATTCAACCACAAAACACAATAAATCAGAAGCTCCAAACTTATAAAGTACCATTAATAAACCTCTAAAGTCTATTTCACATTATTCCAAAACCTGAAAGTCATCACATCAGAATCTCTGTTACTGCAAGTACAAGTTTAAGATATTAAAGTATGTCAAAATAGTAATAAAATGTTCAATGTTCTGAACCTAAGGACACCATGCGCATACTAGAGAACCCAACACAACTTAGCAAGCAGGAATAGCCCACCCATAATCTGATATGCTAGACTGTCTAGAGCTTGGGGCGAGTCACAGTCGATGGTACTCTTGATGCGACTCCATAAAAGAAAATAGAAACACAAGTAGGGTCAGTTACAAGGAACATATACAGAGTAGGTTCAATCGGCCAATCATAATAAGCAACTATTATGTAATAAATAATAGTATAAATCAATATGACACTTATAGCAAGTGCCAAGAAACAAACAAGATGAATAGTGATCACCGACCCATACCCAACCAATCACAATATCCAACACACACATGTGGCCTCATGCCTCCACACTATACTCATTTGGAAAATAAGTTCTTTTAGATTGAGTTCATTAAGTTAATTCAATATGTTTTTCCTTAAATATTATCGCGTCGGAACATGACAGTAAAATCCGATTATATCATATTGGAACGTGACACTTCGATCTAAGAATACCGTGATAGATTGTGACACTCTGATCCTATAATATCAGTAATTTATTATTTATTATAACCACTTTTCAATTCCTTAACAATATTTCATCAAGCCTTCTTTATTCAAGGCATCACTTCGATAGGGAGGGTTCAAGATTATAAATTCCACAGTCTCAGGATTTTTGACCAATCACAAACCCCTCAACCAAGCTACACAATCACAGAATCAAGTACATAGAGAACTTCATAATATATTCAATGCATATCAATTATTATTAAGAGTCTATTTATCAAATTGAATAAACCATAATGTACCTCCACTGAAGAATCTGAGTCAAGCAAACTACCTCTCCAATGTTTTTTCTTTCCTCAATGTTTCCAAACCTCTCTAATCTATCAAGTTTTATGCATGATTAATTTTCTAAAGTTCAAACCTAATGATAAGTCTAAATTCCCCGACTAGTAATACTTTAATGAATTCAAATAATTTGATACCATAATATTTAATTAGCCTATCTCACATATACAAAGTCATTTCTAAGTGATTGTATGCATTAAAAATTCAATATTAAAGCCACTGTTTTAAACGCCAGTAAAACAACTCCAACGTAATTTATACATATTACAAACCCAACGTATCACATCGTTAGCCGAGATTGACAAATTTAATTAGTCCATTGAAACCTACGCCTTGCCACGTATATCCAAAGTTTCACTATATAATAATGATAATCATCCCATGCTGCAACCTACATTTCCTTTCCCTAATTGTTTCCAAATTGACTCGACCCTCCCACGTAATCATTGTCATTAATTTCAACATAACCTTGTCCCCTTAATTTTTTTTAAACTCGACCCATCCTCACGTAATCATTGCCATTATTTTCAACATACCGTGTCCCCTAATCGATTTTATACCATCACCATTCTTCACTTTTCAAGAAGCATAGAACAATATACTCCCTGAACATTGCAGTAACCTCTACCTACGACAAAATGATAAAGTTCCTTAACCAATTAATGATACCTTGTCACACAAGTCACAATTTGTATTTCAAGTGTCCCAAACATAACCTTTATTGGTGTGTAGTAGCCATTACTTATAATCAAATAGATATAAGTACCATACTCACACTGCCCACTGTTGAAGCAACAAAGAGTTAACACAGTTTTCCAACCAACAATTAAATGGAGAAATAATCTAATCAGTTATTCATTACCAATCAAAAGGTGTTTATATATATATAAATATATATCTATATATATATATATATATATATCTAATTATATATATATAGACTACACTGCCGAAGTTAGATGAACATTGATGAATTAAAGTTACCTTTAATCTTTTTCTTTAGTGGGGATAACACCCGCAATTACTGTTTCCCTCCTCCCTCCCCAATTTCCTTCTTTCTACCATTTGTTTTTATATTACACTAATTCTTAGATAACCAATTATAAAAAAGTGGTAAAATTCCTCACTATTTTATTTTAATTATTTTCTCTAACCACTATTAAATTTATTTAAACTCCCAACCCGCCCGCCTTAACCTCATAATTAATAATTACTAATAGTCAAAATCCCCATTTAGAATATATCGGAAATTATTTTAGAAAATACAATCTCTATACTAAACGAGCAAAAGGGTCTTACATTTAGATACTAATTTTATCCATCGTACGTCCCTCCGAACTATCAAAAGAAGCGAGGTACGAAGGGTACCTGAATCGATAAAAAGGTAAATGAAGATCTTTCATGTCATATCAGCCTCACTCTCTCCCACTTGGCTCTTTCACTGGCCAACTCTTCCACTGAAAGCTGTGATAGATGTGATCTTCTTTGACCTCAACTGTGTAGACCTCCTAGCAAGAATAGCTCCAGGTTTCTCTCCTCATAAGCAGATTTCTCATGAATTATATCGAACCCCAAAAATAATATAGGTTCTATGACCATGGTTATTTTTTTGCAACATGACACCATGAAATCCCCGGGTGCACTGCTGACAATCCTGGAGGCAAAGTCCAATTAAAGGCCACCTCTACGACACGCTTAAGAATTTCAAATGGACCAATGTACCTTGGACTAAGCGTAACTCGCTTTCCGAACCACATCACACCCTTCATGGGTGAAACTTTTCAGCAAGACCTGCTCACCCTCCATATAATCTAAGTCCCTGACCTTTTGATCTACATACTCCTTCTGCCTACTCTGAGCAGCTAGAAGCTTTTCCCGTATAAATTTCACTTTCTCTAATGATTTCCTCAAAAGATAGGTACCCCAAGGTATCATCGAGAATTTATCAAGACCAAACCAGGGAAACCTCAGCTTCCTTTCCTAAAATGCCATCAAATGTGGCCATATCAAATATTCGAGTAATAGCTATCGTTTTACGAAAACTCTAACTATGGGTAACCTGATCCCAATGACCCCAAAATCTATCACGCTTGCACGAAGCATATCCTCCATCATCCTCCAGCCCTTGAGTTGGTTCGCTCATACTGCCCATATATGGTGAAATTCGCAGTAGCTAAGATCCAATCTATACCTAATTCAAGCTGCAAGGTCCTCCAAAAGTTAGAGTAAATTGCATACCTCTTTGCTAATATGAATGGACAGGTGGAATTTCATCCATCAAACAATCTCACGAATAGAGTGAGTTTTGGTCTAACTTCTCTGCATTGTAAGTCATCTTGACCAAAATAAAGTTGAGCATCCTTAGTGAACTTTCAACAATTACCAAGAATAAAATAGAACTTTACCAAATGTTGTGGAAGACCACCACAAAATCATTGCAATTCTTGTCCCACTTCATTCATCAGGAATGAAGCATTCTCTGAAGTGTCCCTCCAGGCCTTTAATTTTCATACTTTAATTTGCTAACAATTCGGACAGTTGTATTCAACAAAATTAACATGTCCCCACTTCATCCTACTCCACCAATAATGTTGTTCCCTGATCACGATACAGCTTGGTTTCCCAGGATATGTAATACCGTCAAACTATAATCTCTGCAAGGATATATGTGTCAAACATAAACACGGGCACACATACCTACCCTTTAATTCGCAAGATGCCTTCCTCACTCAATCACAACCTTTTTCGCCTGTCATCCAACAAAGATATCTTGAATTTCTCATCAATCAAAATCTTTTAAAAAGAAATCTTTCCTCCGACAACAGGCCAAGAATCCTCCTTTCTGAGTACTCCATCCCCATAAATTCATTAGCTAGAGTTTGAAACCCCTAGTCAAGGGGAGTAAAAACCTTTAAGTGGGCCAAACTCCCCTTGTCCCTGCTTTTTTCCTTAAAGCATCAACCACAACATAAGATTGTTTTCTGGGTTGATTCATATAGTAATATCATAGTCTTTCATAATTCCATCCCCCCTCTACTGAAAATTCAAAATTCTTTCTGAGTGAACACATATTGTAACTTACAATGATTTGTATGCACTTCACACTTGACTCCATATTAGGTAAATGCCTCCACTACTTCGATGTAATACAACTGAAGCAAACTCTCAAAATCAGTGAGTCACATAATGTTACAGTCATGCAATTTCAATTGCCTTGAAGCATATGCAATGCTTTTTCTCCCACATAAGCAATGCACCCAACCAAAATAAGATATCACAATACATATGAAATTCTTACCTTCCATTTTCAAGGAAAAAATCCGTGAAATAGTCAACAAGGTATTGATCTTAGAAGTTCACCTCACAACTCCGACCATACAAATGGAACGTTCTTCTTGGTCAAATGTGGTCAACTAGGAAGCATGGACGAATAATACCCTTTAACGAAGCCATGATAGTACTAGCTAAACCAACAAATCTCCTTACCTCTAACTATAGTAAGCCTTTCCCAATTTTTCACATCCCTCAAAATCTTATGGTCCACCATCACTCCATTCTTAGAAAGCACGGCCCGAATGAAGGACACTGAATCACAAAAACTCACACTTTGAGATTCTTCATAAAGACTTTTCTCCTTAGAAAACCCACCCCAATACAACTCTCAAAGTTCGTCATGTTCCTTTCTGCTCTTTAAACAAAACATATCAGTATATCATCAATAAATACAATAACCAGAAGTCTATATATGTCTTAAAAATCAGTTCATCAAGCTCATGAAAGCTCAAGGGTAAAGCCCAAATTACCATTACTAATAATTCATAATGCCTCTAACTGGTACAAACGGTAATCTTTGGTATGGTCTGTTGCCCCTTTTCAATTCCATTATATCGGACTCAATCAATTTGGAGAAGACACAAGCACCTTTAAAGGAGTGAAGAAATCATTTAGGGCGATAAATGGGGTACTTTTTCTTATAGTTACCATTATTCAGCTACTTGTATATATGCACATCCGAAAACCCATCTTCTTCTTTAGAATAAACTTGGAGCACCCCAAGGAGAATGCACCTCGGTGCTAATAAAACCTTTACCTAAAAACTCCTGAAGCTGTGCCTTGTAACTCCCTTAACTCAGTTGGGGAACATTTTATGAGGTGGAATAGAATGGTCAAGTCACCGCTCTAGGTCTATACAAAAATCATCTCTACTAGTGGTTGTATAAGCCAGAGTTTCTGCAGGCAATCTCCGGAAAGTCATGAACCATTGAAAGAAACTCACTCGACGGAACCTTGGAAGTATCTCCCTAAGATTTGCCAAGAAAGATATACAACAGCCCCTTACTCACCAACTTTCAGGCATGAATAAAAATAGATAATATGAACTGGGGAAAGAATGTAGATCTATCCCAGGCTTTGCTAAGGCTACAATCTTACCATTACCATCTAAGATAAGCAAAATTTGGAGAAAGCCAAGTTTATACCTAAATCACTTAAAGTCACTATCCGAGAATAATCAAATCTACATAAGTCTTGCCCTCCTACAAAAGTATCAAGGCAAAAACCTATTTACCTTCCTCACTACAGAGTAAGACACAACTAAGCATATCTAGCAAATTACAATGCAATCAAGCCATAGCAAACGAGGAAATACTAAGAAATGTGACTCCAGATCAAACAAACCAAATCTATTCAATCATAGACCAGAAGAGCACCTATTATATCAACAATCAGATGTCTCTTCTGTCCTATGACCCTCCCGAGGAAAGCATAACATTAACCCTTCACGTATTTGTCTATAGAGCCCCCTCCAGGTGTGCTCTAGTAGATCCCAACCTTCTCTCACCCCATCTGAAATTGGTGACCACTTTACCGTTTACCCCACATCCTCCAAAATGACAAACCTATACCATGACAACCCTTACCTATAACTGTCGGAGATCTAGACTCTAATTTTCCGTGTGTGTGACTCGGCTTGGACAAGATCTCCTGATATGTACATGCCTCCCCCCACAATCCATAACAATCCTGAAGTCGAATGTTAGGTCTCGTCAAGATGAAGAAGACTGGAGATACCCACCACCGTAGACTAGGAAAGAATTTGACTGGTCGCGACGAACCCTCAGTCAAAGCCCGCAATGAAGCCTAAAATAGACGAGGTGGTAGCTCCCTACTTTGCCCCCCTCTAGAGTACGAACCACTAAATCCACCTTATTTATGGCCTTATTAAATGGTGACCAGACCGTCGTGAATTCATCCGACTTCACCCGCCCCTCTATCTTTATTACAAAAAGAAACACTTCCTGAAAATATTTTGCAGAAGCATCTACATCTTGCAAATCGAACCAAAATCCTTCACAAGCGGCAAATAATGTCGCTTGTTGATGAACAAAAGCTAAGCTGTGTCATGCCTAGATAAGTGCACAACATTAGGCCCTCGAAAGGCTCAATATGACATCCTTCCTTGCTCTAGTTCAGGAACTCAATCTGTCTTCCTGTCCCTTGAAGTCGAGGGTAATAACTTTCTCCACAAAGAACCTAGAAAATTGTCCCAGTCAAGAGTGGGAGATTAGCGGCGGAGGGAGCATTTTATTAAGGGCGTTCAAAAAAATTAATCACGTAATAGATATCCACAAAAATGGCTCATATCCTATATAAATGAACAGTACAAAATTGCCTTAGACACATATTTATAAAAACTCAAATAGATCCATTACAATTGTACTCTACAAGGTTTCATATCTTCAAATGTCTTAATAATAGAATCATTGGAAATACTATCAAATACATTTTTTACTACAAAAGGCACCAAACAACCACTAAAAAATCATCACTCATTGTACTTCACCAGTCATTCTTGATAAACTTCATTGCCAAGAAAATTCTTTCAACGGATGCAGTGGCAGCTGGTAGAAGTAGAACAAGTTTCACTAAGCGGAACACTAGAGGATAATTTGAATATTTTTTTGTTTGGACTAATCTTTTGGAAAGATCACAAAGTCCATTTAGATTAGAGAATCTTTCATCAATATCACGAACATCAAGAATGTATCTTGCAAGTTGATTTTGAAGAGTATTTATATTAAACTCATAAAAATCATCTTGATATAATTCAGCCATCCTCATTATTTTTTTGTTGTCAAAACATGAAAACTAGTTAATTTGATTCAAACAAGAAATTCCATGGATCAAATCAGTAGCTACCTCATTCAAACGATGATTAATTTCTTGAAATTGCCAATAAATAATATTGCAAAACACTTCAACATGGTACTGACGAATACTGTATAGTGAGAAAGTCTTCACCGTGATCTTAAAGATCTAACATATATCAAAATTTCATGTTTGGTAGAAAATATAGATACTTTAGCAATAAGAGAATTCCATTCATTATCCCTTAAAACTTGCAATCTTTTCTTTTCTACATCAACAAGTAGCATGACATTTGCTACATCTGATCCTTTTTTGTAAGATTATTGAGCTCATTTGTATTAATAATACATCTCTCATCAAATTTAACAATGAACGAAAACCTGCAAATTGTTCGAAAGATTCAAAATGTCCAGTTTAATTGTCTCTTTCATCCATACTTAAGCATCAAGAGAGTGATTCAAGGAACTTCAAGGAATAGAGACAAACATAAGAATAAATTGTTAAAAGGAGTGTATAATGGATATCCGGAGTATCCACAAGCTCTTGAAGACCAAGTTATTGATTTCAACTCATAACAGTTGTCAGTTCACCCATACCTATTGATCTTGAATTGTAGCTTTTGAGAATCTCACAAAACGTTCATGCTATACCCTTAAAAGAAGATCCTAACACATTAAAATTATTCGAGACCAAACAAGAGCTTTTCCCACTTCAACACACTTTTTTGAAACCCCAAACAAGAGTAGTTGAAGTTCATGCGACAAAACAATGTATAGAAGAACCAATACTTTCTTGCCTAATCAACATTTTAAGGTCCATTGACCTCACCTGCATATTACTTGCGCCATTCGGAAAAAAATTGTCCACGTTACACTTGATGAACTCAAAATATTTTTGAGCAAGTAAATTAATAAGTGCTCTTTTTCAGGGATTAATGCACTCGTATCTTGAATATTTGAAATAATGTCAATAAGTCGCTTCCACACAAATCTATTCTATCAACATATTTAATAGAATAGCCATTACTACCTTGCTTGAAATAAAAAGATGTTAAACAAGTTAGGCAAATATCCCACCATGTAGTTCTTTGAGAACAACTTTAAATATTTCTATCCCCTGCATGTAGTCACAATATCTTTAAAATTTTGGAAAAGTAATTTGATCATTTTAAGGGGCAGTTCAATACATGATATGAATTTTTTATAACACCTTTCGGCATACCATGAGAGGAATATGAAGAAAAATTATGCTTACTAAGTGAGATTTAGAAGTCACCATGACCTCAAATGCAAGTCCTTGAGTTATGAGGAAGTCTTACTGCATAAATCGATGCAATAAGAGGATATATATACCATGTTTAATTATTAGATTGGCTCGAAATGCAGATCGAATGGATTATTGTTGTCGTAATAAATCTTGAATATCTTTTTTTACATTGATTATGTGGGCTATTTGGCGGACCAATAATTGGGGGCTGGTTTTTTTTTTTTTTTTAAAGGACCACTATTTTTATTTCCAATTATGAAATCCGAACATGAAAATACTTCACCTCAACCTTGATTAAAGTTATGATCTTTAAAGGTATAGCAATCAACAAAACAATTACGCTGCATATTTACCACCACTTGCTCCAAACCAATCATGATATACAGCATCAAACCATGCAGGATTTAACGTTGACAGTGCTCGAGCAAATGAGAAATATTTTTTTTAGGGTTCATTGCACTCCCATACAAGGTTGACAAGGACCCTTCAACAAGGTATGCTCTTCCAATACATCACGATGATTGGATGATAATTTATATTGGAGTTCTTAAACAGGATAAAACTTTAAAAGTACTCAAATCAAATTCTGAGTAGAACGTGATGGATCTTCTGAAGATGGTTGAAGTTTTCTTCTTGTTAGATGACTTGATTATGAGGCTAAACTGTTTCATACTCGGGTAAAATACATCTTAGAGGATATGAAACTAAATTGTAATGTAAAAGTTTAGTTCTAAGTTAAGAGAAGTAAACACACAATAAAAAGAATTAAAGCAAAAGTTGCACACACAATAAGGACCAAAACCAAAAAGATTGATAGCAATTGTTAATTGATTATAAATTATATAAGAAAAAGATATAAAATTGGCCAAATAATGAAAACTTTAATGATATCAATTAATTAGCCAACTAAAATAAAAGACATCAAGAAAGAACGAAAAATAAGTTATAGAACAATAGTAAGGAAATAGGGAACAAAAAAAATAACAAAGTGATAATAATAGAGATGAAAGAAACGATTTCGCTATACTTCAAGTTTTTGATAATGATCAACCAAACAGAAAGAAGAAAGGGATCGCGAGAAAGTAGCATCCACCGGCGCTCAACGGTAGAGCGGGAGTGGGAAGAGATGATGTGAAAAATAAAAAAATGGAAAAAATCTAGAAGAAATAAGGGTTTTTAAATATTGGACTTGAAACTAGGAGTAAGGGTAAAATAAGACTCATAAATTCATTTGTTGTGGAACTAAAAGTGGGTTTATGATTTTAGTATATTTGAAAAAATAAAATTAAAAACACTAAAAATAGAAGCTGGGTAAACGCTCTACTAAAATAAAAGGAAAAACACTTAAAATAAGTGAAAAAAAGTACCTTGGTTAGGATTCGAACCACGCGACTTCATGTTTACTAGCGAGAATTTCTTGAACCCCTAAGTCACTTGAGCTACGCCTTTGGTGAATGTTAAGGGGGTTCAACATTATATATACACACATAAATTAAATTGTAATGATATATATATAGTGTAGTTTTTTGACGATGGAGGTTCGGATGAACCCCCTTGCTTCAACATAAATTCGCCCGTGGTGGTGATTTTGTTTTTCAACATCCAACAAAAGACCTCCACCATATTTTGGCACTCCCGAAACACTGAATCGCTCAACAATGTCCATCTTATGTAGAAGCTCATTAAAATCAACGAAGAAATCATAAGAATCTTCAAATTCGGTACCCTTGAAAACTAAGGTTTTAACTTCAGGAAATGAATAAAGAGATCATATTGGTAACTAGTCATTATAGGCCATGAAGTCAATTGGGGAAACATGCCTGTTTCAAAAGATGCATCCATGCGAGGAGCCACAACAGTTGTATGTTGTAATCCCTGAACCCGAGGTTCTGGTGTAGGAAACGCTGGACGTGCCTAAAAAAAACCCCTATCAGAGTAATCGTTGACGCATATTAAGAACACTGATTACTTAAATCATCTCGTAGTACGCCGGGGGTGGTTCTTTGCCTTCTCTTGAATGTGACGTCATTCTTTCCTGTCTTCCCCTGTCTCTCTACATCGTCAGTCAATGGAGGGAGTCACCTCTCTATCACTAGATGGTACAGGTGCTTGATCCTCTGCCTTAGTGGGCCTTCTCCATCAAGCTCTACCACAACCTTTTGTCACTGGTTCCCACTCAGATGAAGCCCAATCATTGGATCAGTTTCTACTTGTATCGATGTGCTTGGTACTGCCACATTTGTTCTCTAGTTTTGAACAAATGCAAAAATAGAGTGACGAATGTCTCAAATATAGATTATCACCTTGGTACAAATTGGTTCAAGTAATAGCACCACAAGCGATAAAAAATGATTTTTCTAAAAGTCTATAGATCTAAAAGAAAAAATGAATTCTCCCCGTTAGTGCTCCGTTGTAAGACTCTACTAGACCTCTCATTTGTTATAAACTGTTGAACCGGGCTCGAAATACCGAGTTTGTAAATACCCAAAAATGACTAGGAGTGACACCACACTTAACCTATAGGTGGGCGCACAGAAAAATTTCTAGACCACGCATATGTAATAATTCAAACCAATGACAAGCAATAAAATGCAGAAGCTCTAAAAAACTTAATTTAAGGAACCAAATTAATCAACCCTATACTCTATTACACATTCAACCCACACCTGAAAGTCATCATATTGAAGGCATTGTTCTCAAATACCAAGTCCTAAGGAGTATAATGTAGTGTCAAAAATAGGTTAAAAAAGATTGTCTATGTGAACATAAGGGAACATCATGCCAATTTACTAAGAGAACCCACACGAGCGATCGGAAATTAGCTCACCTTAAATCTGATGTGCTAAAAACTGCTAGAGCTGAGGGTGTGGTGAGTCGAAGGCGGATGGTAAATTTAAGCATCACAAAGAAAACTAAGAGGGTGAGTACAACGCTACGTCTGAGTAGTTTTCATCGACCACTCAAAATAGAAAACTAATATGTAGTAACACAATAGTATGTAATTCAAAATATGACATTAGCAGGTGACAAGCAACAAATAAATGAACAAGTGACAACGAAAATCTGTTACACATCAAACAATAACAGTAGTCCAATAAGGATCATGCCTCCACTCCAGCTCATTAGGAAATGTGTTCCTTTAGATTGAGTACCTTAAGTTCCATTCAATTTCTTTCCTTTAATGTTATGGGTGTTAGAACGTGATGACACTTTCGATCCCAATTATATCGTGTAGAAACGTGACACTCCGGTCCAATAATATCGTGTTTAAAAAACATGGATACTCGACCAATAATATCATAAATATAATTTATTAATATCACTTTTAATTCATACCAATATTTCATCAAGCCTCTTTATTCAAAGAACACTATACTTGGGAGGGTTAGATTATAAATTGACGGTCTCAAGATTTCAAACAATAACAAAACCAAACAACCAAGCACACAATCAAACCAATCAAGTACATAGGAAAATTTAACAATATCATAAATGCATCTCAATCATATTAAGATTTTATCTATCAAATGAAAAAAACCATAACTACTCCACGAAGAATTAGAGTCAAACAAAAAACTAACATCTCCAATGCTTGTCCTTTCTTCACTGCCTCCCAATCGCTCTCATCTATCAAGTATATATGAATAAATTGTAAGGTACGTTTCTAAAAACCCACTCAATTTATTCTCTGTTTACCTAGACCTAAAAACGCACCTTAATGGTATCGCGATATAAGATTCCTAAAGTGTCAAACTACGGATAAAGTCTACAATTTCTCCAACTAAGCATAACTTTAATGACTAATTGCAAATAACTGTGATTACACATACATATTGAATTACTTATCTCATATAAAGTAAATGTTATAAGATAATTATACGTAGTTAAATTCAATATTAAGCAACTTGGTTGTCGAACACCCAGTGGCAACAACTCTCCCAATATAATTTTACATACTACAAAACCCAACTTATAACATCGTTAGCGATGATTGAGAAATAATTAGTCCCAATTGAAACGAAGGCCTTGAAAGTAATATCCAAAAATTTAAACTATATGATAATGATAACAATTCCAACGCTGTTTGGTGTTACCTAACATGCCAACCTTAATTGCTTTCAAAACTAAACTTGACCACTATCACGTAATCATTCCATTAATTTTTCAATTAACCTTTTCCCCTTAGTCAGGTTATATCATACATTCAGGGAATATATATGTCAATTTTTATACTCAGAATTTAGATTGCACTTTGAGGATTACTGTTATTACGATGTTGTTCTTAATTGGAATATGCTGCAACTTAATGTTTTGTCCCCAATTTTCCTTCTTTTCTACAATTATTTGTATCCTGAATCTTATATAACCAATATAAAAAGTGGTAATAAAACGTAACACACTATTTAGGTTACTGTAGTTCTTTATCACCAGCTAAATAATATAACAAAAACTACCCACTAATTTTCATAATTTAATTATGAAATAGTCTAAAATCCCATTTAGAATCGAATCAGGAGAGTATTTTAGAAATGAAAGGTCTAGTACTCTCACCGACAAAAGGGTCGTTACTTCTATTTCACTTTTGATTCATTTTTGATATTATTTCTATGATATCATTAATTGTATTTATTATTTACAATGATTTCTTAATATAATATGACATTCTAAAATTATATTATGACAAACTTACTACTTACACCCGATTTTTAAGAATTTTCTATTTAATTTAATTTATAAAAAAAATAGGAATTTAAGTATGTAAGTTCAAATCATTTTCAATTGTTATGATTATATAAGAGTATTAAGTAAGTTCTAATTGTTGCACATTATATTCTAAGTATGTAGTGATATCTGAAAAATATATGATATTACTAATTTCCATCCCCAAAAATTGGTCAATTTTCTAACTTTTTACTTTAAAATTCTTGTCAATTTAAATAATGACTAATTTAAAATTCCAATGAAGTTTCACTAGAAGAATGGATAAAGTTTACATGATTAATTCAAATTATGTCCGAAATTCAGGGACAATCCTACTATTACTGAAGTCCGCTCTTACCCTCCCTCCCTCCCCAAACTTTTTTTATAACGTAATTTTTCACCCCTTTAAGGCCTACGTGGCATTATATGTTGTGCGACTGTTGAAAAATTTTTTCAAGCTATCTGGTTGGATAGTGCAACGTAGGCCAAAAAGGGGTAGAAATTATTTATAATTAAAATATGTTTTTTGGGTTAATATAACTTAGTATTATTTTACATGTGTCCCTTAATTTCGGGTATAGGATAAGAGTAATTTGAATTTTCCCAATATATTATTAACTCCACTTGAGCAGACAAACTTAGGCAATAGTCGTTCAAAATGGGATAGGGAAGGGGAAATTAGTATAAGGGAAATAATAGATACAAATGAAATTACAACTTAACACTTCTGAGCTACAAATAAATTAAAATAAGACAAAAAAATTATTTTGAACTCCGTAAGCATCCAATAGAGATGTATGGGAGAAACACAATAGTTTTGAAAAATTGAATATCTATATAAAACTTTAAAAATCGCTTTTCGATTGATGCAATATTTATTATGTAATTGGATTTCATTTTGATTGGATAATGTTATGGTATTATCTACTATTTGTGCCAATTATTTATAATTTAAAAAAGTTTAGAATGAAATAACTTCATATTAAGATTGAGAATTTGAAGGAAAAATGCCACATTCCTCTCCCCAAAACCTAGTCGAAATCTCAGAGAACACTAAATTATTAGTAAGATCCTATATCCCTGAATTAGTTGATAAATAATTTTATACCCCTTTTCGGCCTACTTGACATATCTTGTGGGGCCAACGCGTATTGACATTTTTAAAAGAGTGTCACGTTAGGCCCAAAAGGGGTAGAAAATATTTATAAAATAAGTTAGGGGGATAATAGGACGCTTAGTATATATTAGTGGTGAGCCACTGCGTGTTTGTGCAATTTGGGGGACATAAGTGTGGTGTTGGGGGGCGGGGGGGTCAGGTACATGGTGGGAATATAATTTTCCCTCATTTGAAATAGGAAAGTAAAATTGAAAATAGAAATAATGAAAAAATACACAAGTACCCCCCTAGACTATGACTGAAATCCCCAAACACACTTTAACTAAACTAAGGTCCTATTACCCCCTAAACTTATTCTTTTTGTAATTTTTCTACCTTTTTGTCTTAGTGGCATCCAAATATATTCCGCGCACCTTAATTGCATTGAGTCACGAAGTGTGCCACGTAAGACAAAAGGTGTACAAAATTATAAAAAAAATAAGTGTAGGGGGATAAAAGGACCTTTGTTTAGTTAAGGTGTCTCTGAGATTTCGGTCATAGTATAGGGGGTACTTGTGCATTTTCCCTATAAATAATAATACTGTAAATCTTGAGGAAAAGAGAAAAACTAGATTCCTTTTGAGACTTAAAATAGAGAAGGGTGGAGTTGATTGTTTGGAAAAATAGTAGAACTCTATATTTGCGAGAGTAAAATAGAGAATATGGTTGGCGATGCCTTAAACACTGCAACAAAAAGACGTACTTATCCCACAAAAGGCGAGGTTTTAACGTTTAAAAGTAACCTTGGCTGGGGAAGCAAAGATATCATCTGACACCTACTTACTAGACGCTTATATATAACTAATTTTTGAAAGTGGTTGTACGTTGTGTCCTACAATTTTTACTAGAAAAGTTAATTTATATAAAGTAAATATATCACAGTGGAGCATAAATATGTTCATTGCTATGTTCAAAGTCAAGTCCTGTGTATGTAAGTTTGACTAAGGAATATAACTCTTCACAACAAAATATAGTATGAAACATCGTTGTCATAGTTGGAGTTGATTCTTTTAATGTTCATGAAAAAACGTCTTTTTTTTCATTATAGATGGAATTAATATATTTAAAATTACTGAGTTAAGTTTTCAAAATGATATGTGTAAAGAAAAAAAATTATCTAAATATCCAGGTGGTGTATGTAACAATAAAATCTATAGAAAAAAACTAAAAGTTCAAACGGAAAAGAAAGAAAAGTTAATAAACGACATGACATCCATAATTAAAGACAATAACATTACAAAGAATAGACACAAATATTTTCCTATTCATTAAATTACATTTTGTGAGAAGTCGCTTGCTATAGACAAAATGTTTTATATGTATAAAAAAACTAGAAGATCACAAAAATGAATCTACAGAGAAGAAGAAAAGAATGACCTGTGGTAAAACAACAGCTGACAATATATTCTAGAACTATATATTAAAAGATTTGTATATACAAAAAAACTTAAAATATGAATTCTAAACAAGAAAACTCAACTGTAACATTTGCATAATTTTTACGTACATTATTTTTATTTTATTTGTTACTTGTGGACAATTTTGTACCTCTTTGTAGTAGTAGTAGTATATAATTTACAAACATTTGAGGTCACAAATAAAAGGAAAAGAAGACATGTTGTATTAAAAAGATAAATTGTAATTTTCAAAGACAAATGCATATATAAGCGATAAATCTTATTCAAGACTTAATCTTTTACGGGTATTAGTTATGTGAAAATAATCTGTGGGGAGTTAACATGTTACATTCAAAATAATTAATTGTAATATCAATTTGAATAGAGCTTGATCATATTATATCCTAAAAGATAGAAGAAATGAATAATATCTAAATCTATAGTAATCAAAATGAAGTTATTATGTAAAAGATCAGGAAAAGATGGAGATATGAAAATATAATTTGGAGACTATTCCCCTGTTATATGAAATACATATTTCTCAACAAAAAAAGATGAATATACATGAAAATTTTAAAGAATACAAAAATAATAAGACCAGTAAAAATTATATAATTACAAAGTGGTATGAAATTTTTTAACAAATGTATGAAAAAAATGATGAGCACAAATTTCAACGACCAGTTCCATCATTATGAGAAAAACCACAAGGAAATTCTTTGGGTCGAAAATTTTTTTGTAGAACCTAGCTTAGACTTGAATGAAATCAGATCATTACGGGGAGAAAAATCTTGATAACAATCGGGTATTTAATTATTGTATTTGAGTACAAAAAGGAGGTCAATAAGTCGTTTAAGTATCCGTACGACTTCACATAATTAAATTATTGTGAGTAAAACTGTCGGATAGGATCTTAGTGTTGAACGATACTCTCTATGTGCGTCTTGGTTAAATGTTTGGTTGTGAATAAGAGTGGAATATTAAATACCTTCACATATATTTAATGCAAGCCACTTAGCAGTTGCTGTGGTCGCTTAGGAGGGCCACTGTATCGGGAAGTGAGTGTCATTGTGGTGGTCCTAACGCGACGTAAAGTGTTAAATAAATCTCAAAAATGTCTTTATCTGCATTTTATTTTTGAACTAAGAGAAAGGAACTCCTGGCGATTCTGACAATTTCTACCATTTTTGAGGCTAAAGGTAATGTTTTCACTCTCTGAATCTGTTTTCCAATCCGTAAAATATAATCTAATGGGTTATTATCGATAGGGGAGGGTTTTGATTTAGAAACTAAGGTGGAAGAACCCTAGTTTTGATACTTTAGATCATGGATTTGATTTGGGGTTCATAGAATTGTTAGTAATTCAGGGTATTGGGGATTTTTTTAATTATTCCCATATTATATGATTGTTAGACCAAGAACAAGTGGAACGTATCCGTAAACGAAAGTATAAACTTTCTTAGAGCTCCAAGCTTGTTTCGAGGTAGGTAATGATTGTGATTAAATGATTGTGTGATGTATGTTGGTTGTTGTTTCATCATGATGCGTTGATGTACCAAATATTGCATTATTGATCACACCAATTGTAAATGAATGTGAATGAATAACTATATGTCATGAATTACTTCTTGATCGTATGATGTTGACAATATTGTTACGCCTAAAGCCTACACCCTGAACATGACCGGCACCCAATGACCATTTCTATCCTTGAGAAAACCCTTGACCTTACTTACTCAACTCAGCGGAAGACTCAACTTAAGTCAGTTATAGAAAAGAAAAAATTCTCATAAATAACTTTAAATGTTGTCTTGGCCATAATGGCACTTGAATCTAAAATATAGAATTTGAAATGAAGAGATACAACTAATATACTAACTATTCATCTATGAAGCCTCTAAAACTAATTTGATGAATGTTGGGACAGACCCTACAACATTCTGAATAGAAAGATTGTAAAGCATAAAAAATATCCTCCAAAATGCAAGGAGGCTCACCACGAACTCTAGGATGCTCAACTGGATTAACGGTGCGCTTGATGTCGATCCTCGGTACTTGTGTCTGCATCATAAGACGATGCAGGCCATCTAACATCACTACATTGAATGTACGAGTATGCTAGTTGGAATGCTAAATGACATTTAAGCTTGAAAAGGAGTAAGAAAGAACACTTACCTTGGCTCTGTTCAACTCAGGATTTACTAACTCTTATTTAATACATGCAGTTTAAAAGTAAATGCGATATAAAGAAAACTAACTCAAACATGCTATAAACTTTGAATGTATACAAGTATACAAATTATATCAGAGATATATGTAAAATACAAATAGGTGATATATATGAAAATCCAATACTTCTGTGGGAGCTTCTCCAATCGACAACCGTTACTTAAGATATATAGTGATGATACAACGTTACTTGGCCCACAGTGCCCGGCCATCCTAACCTTTCCAGAGTATAGGACCTGAACTGCCTAATGAACGACCACTTAAGATACACTACAATTCTACCAATAAGATTTCAACAATTGTTTATCAAGGACTTCAACATTTACCATTCAATCAATATAAAATTTGTTGAATTAAACATATTGGTGTGCGGTGAATGAACCCAACATATAAAGGTCTCAAACACCTCAATAGGGATCAACCCCAACGAATTCCACTAGAATCTCTTGGTGTTCTTGGTAAAATCTTGCTCTTTCTCCTTTTCCTTCTTCTCTTCTCTTTTCTTTTCTCCAAAACTAAGTGTAAACAACTCATTTTTCTAATCTGAAATAAACTTGGTTTTACCCCAATTTTAACCCTAAAAACAAATAAGGAAATAATGGGTGAAAAGACTACGTTACCCTCCTTACTCAAATCGACGTGTGCAACTGGACTTTTTCCTTGGTCCAATAATCCACCCAAAAGAACACATATCACCTCATAGGCATCAAAAAGTTCAAATATCTCTGTTTTGGAAGATGTCTCCAAGGTATTCCAAACATTATGATAATCACCCTAATTCCTCCTCAGTTGGGAGTTATGTCCGTTGGAAAATGACCAAAAAACCTCACTTCTACACTGAATTATTCATATTTCCCTATATTAGTTCCAAAAATACCTATCTGTAGTTTCTTTGTTTTATTCTAAGCAATTTTGGGATTACGAGATGTTGTACATATCTCCCCTTGAGACATTCATCCTGCTGCATTATCCGCTTTTCCAGGCCTGCAGCTAAGGGTAGTAACATCGTCTAACACTACAACAACAAAATGCAAAAATCCACCTGCATACATAGACCTCGACAGAGTGATACGAAGAGAATTTTATGGCCGATTGGTCTGGGCATTCTCTCCGGATGGTCGAAAAGATGGTGGATATCTCCTTTCATATTATCTTCAACTTCCCAAGCGCTTCTTCAACAAACTGATTCCTCCATAGGACCTGACTGATGTAACTTGACTTCCTTGTGTCCTTAAGCTCTGCAAACTTGATGATCCAAAATCGAATTTGATCTCCTCCTCGGATAAGATATCCTCAATCCGAACATTATCAGTTGGTACATCAGTTGAGATCACCCAATCATTTCCTTTACATAAACACATTGAATATCCCTACCGGATGACCGCTTCTAACTCTTGTGGTAAGCTCCACTCATAAGCCAACAATGTCCCCACTCTCTTGAAGATTCTATAATTCCAATATATCATATCTGGACGAGTTGTCTTCTTTTACAAATGGTCCCATAAACCATTCAATGGGTGAAACTTATCAATACCCACCCCATCGTCACTTCCAACTCTAAACCGACCTTCTTCTAACATTTGTGTAGGAATTTAATGTGAACTATCGGTTGCCTTTTTAAAGTCTCTCTTGAATAAATTTCACCTTCTCCATAACTAAGGGAACTGATCTACTCCTTTTAAATCCTCTTCACAACTTCAAACCACTAATAGGAAGATCTTGCAATCTACTCCATAAAGAATCTTTATATGGAGGCCATCTGGATGCTCAAATGGTAACTTGGTTGTAGAAAACTGCAATGAGAGGTATGTGATCCTCCCAACTCCCCCCCTTAAATCGATCACAAAAGCTGTCAACATATCCTCCCAATGTCGGGATAGTAAGTTCTGCTTGTCCATCAGTCTCAGATGAAAAATAGTAATTAAGTTCACGCTTTGAACCCAACCTTTCTGGAAGATTTCCAGACTGGCTATTAATTGTGAACCTCATTTGAAAATAATGGAACACCGAACTTTCCTTGATGCCCTTACCAATTCTTGAAGGTAACGCATAATCTGTGACCTGACTTTTTTCATTCTATTGGAAAGCATCCCAATAGAATTATGTTGCGGGGAATCTTGTCAAGCATGTAATAAAGTCCATATTAACCCTCCACCTCCCACTTACATTTCGGAATTTATATAGTTTTTGAGACAAACCTCCATGCCTTTGGTGCTCTACTTTCACTTTTGTCCAATTGATCATTTGGCAAATAAACTCAAACATTCTTCTTCTGCCTTCCCACCAATATACCTCTCTCTAATCGTGGTACTCTTAGTGTAACCCAGATAGAATGGAATATCGGAGCTATGAGCCTGCTCCCGGATCTTTTTCTGATCTCCTACACCTAGGTATACACTCTCTACCTGTACTTCAGTAAGACCATCTCTCCCCCTTTTCCAGGTCAATCCTCTTTGCTTCACATAAACTTTTCCTTCAAAGTAAAGCAAACTCTTTGACCTCTAACACTAGTGAAGATTCCTCCCCATTTATCACACATTTGTCCCCTCCTATTAAAAAGAATCCATAAGTCTGACATCCCACTGTCCAAGGCCTCTGCATATCTGTAGCTAACTCCCTATTCCTTTCTTCACATGGGTAGTTCCTTCTTCCCATGGACACCATGGTTTACTAAGGTATCAACACACATTAGACTTTCTGGGGTGTAAATATACTCACTCGTCAAATCCTTGATTAATTCTAACCACCTCCTTGTCTGAGATTTAGTTCCTTCTGAGTGAACACATACTAGAGGCTTTTGTAATCACTGATTCTGTCAACATGAATACCATACAAGTAGTTACATCATATCTTCAAAGCAAACACTACTGAACCTAATTCCAAGTCATCGGTTGGATAATTCTTCTCATGAACCTTCAACTGTCTTGAGGTACAAACTATAACCTCGCCATTTTGCATAAAAAAACATCCCAAACCAACTCTTGATGCATCATAGTACACCAAAAAACCTTGATTACCCTCTCGTTAGGTGAAAAACAAAGCGGTAGTCAATCTCTTTTTCAACTCCTGGAAGGTTTTCTCACAAGCCTCATACAATTGATACTTGACTGTCTTCTTAGTGTTCTTGGTTTCAAAGGAGACGAGACAGATGAAAATCAATTTAAAAATCTACTATAGTAGCCATCCAAACATAAAAAACTTCTTATATAAGTTGGAGATGTGGGTCTAGGCCAACTCTGAATGATTTCTATCTTTTGGGTATCAACTCTAATTCCATTACAGGAAACAATGTAATCCATGAATGCCACAAACTTAAGCCAAAACTCACACTTGGAGAACTTGGCATATAAATTCTTATCTTTCAATTTCTGTAGTATAATCTGAGGTGACATTATGTTCTTCTTCATTCATTGAATAAGCCAGAATAACATCAAATAAGACAATGACAAACAGATCTAAATAAGGTTTGAAGACTTTGTTGATAAGATCCATGAATGCTGGTGGTGCATTTGTCAAACCAAAGGACATCAATAGAAACTCATAATGCCCATACCTGGTTCTAAAAGTTGTGTTTGGAATGTCTCATTCCCTAACATTCAACTGATGGTAGCCTGATCTGAGGTCAATATTTTGAGAAGCAAGAATCACCCTGAAGCTGGTTGAAAGGATCATCTATCCTTAGAAGAGGGTATTTATTCTTGATTCTCGTCTTATTAAACTTATGGTAGTTTAAACACATCCTAAGGGAACCATTCTTGTTACTCACAAATAATACTGGAGTGACCCAAGGTAAGACACTTGGTCAAATAAAGACCTTATCCAACAAATCATTCAATTGTTCTTTTAGATCCTTCAACTCTGTTGGTGCCATTTTATATGGAGGATTCGAGATAGGGAAAGTAACTGGAATAATTTCTATGACGAAGTTTATTTCTCTCTCAGGAGGGGCTCTGGGTAGATTATCATAAAAGTCTTAGGAAACTCAGTGACTATTGGAACTGACTGAAGGAAAGGTACCTTAGCACTTGAGTCATTAACTTGGACTAGGTAATAGATACACCCCTAGGAAACTAACTTTCTTTCCTTTAGGTATTAAATGAAATGACCCTTCGGCACTGCTGAACTACTACACCACTCTATGACTGACTCATTTGAAATCTAAAACTTGATAACTCGAGCTGCAATGTATTGATGCATAATAGGCCTGGAGCCATTCCATACCTAAAATTACATCAAAATATACCATGTATAACTCTATTAGATCATCCATGGTAATCTTGTGACTCACAAAAATAGGAAAGTCACGATAGACTTTTTGCTAGAATTGATTGACCAACAGGTTTGGAAACACTGCAATGATTTCCTACGTAGTTCGTTAAGGAATAATTCAAAGTCATATAGCAAATAGGGAGTACCAAAAGACAAACTGCTTCCTGGGTCTAACAATGCACAAACAGTAAAGTCAAAAACTCAAAAATACCAGTGACAATATCTAGCGAATTCTCATATTCTTGGCGATTGTTCTTAGTATATAAGTGGTTTGATCCTTCGGTAGCTCTATTAGATGAAACCTTGTCTGGTGGAGCAGCTGATGAAGATTGAGCTCTATTACCCCCATTACCACCTTTTGCTTACACTTGGGACATTCTTTCATGAAATACTAGGTCTAACCGCACTTGAAACAGCTCGCGCAACCTTCATGACATATGCCAAAGTGATTTCTACCGCACTTGGCGCAGGCAGGAGGATTACTACCTCCGTTAGACACACTACTCTGTGAATATGCAGGCCTAGCTCGAGAGTTCTGACCATTAGAACGATTCAAACTCTGTGTCTAGCGCAGGTGGACCGGAGTAGAAGATGATGATGAATGCCTCTCTTGCCTTGGAATTTTGGATGATTTTTGAACAACTTTTTTTCGTTGCCCTGCAATCATTTCAAGGTCTTGGCCTTCTTGTTTCTATACTCCTCTCTATCATATCATCTTTTCTCTTCAACCTTGATGCCCACACATCAGACCATCGATCTAGATAATCCACGTCGCCACCACAAATTGCATCCCTACCTTCTTTACTTTAAGCACGACCCAAACCAGTGACAAACAAACTCAGTCTTCTCTGCATATCCTTAACCATATTCGGAGCATGAGGAGACAGTTGGGTGAACTTAAACCCATACTCATGAACACTCAGGGAGTCTTGTTTCAGAGTAAGGAACTCTCGTACACTTGCTTTCTTCAGTTCCCAGGGTAAGAAATTCCCCAGGAAAGCTTATTTAAAGCGAGCCCAACTTGGACGTAGTGTATTGTCATCTATACCATCCTTCCATTGATCAAACCAGGTTCTATCCACACTCTCTAGTTGATACACAACTAACTCAATTCCCTCATCACCAACCACAAGCATCACATTGAAAAACTTTCTTTAACTCTTCCACAATTTTTTTTGGATCTTTAGTAGTGCTCGAACCAGTGAAGCTTGGGGGATTCATCACAAATTCTCGGATGCTTGAAGTATCATCCCCTTCTTGTCGAACTCCTCTTTGTTGACCAACTTGGTTGGTCATAACTTAACATCCGAATAGCCTTAGGGAACTCAACATTAGTAACCTTCCCTTGAGGTTGCATTTCGGGAGCATAGGGTAACTCCCGTTTCTGAGCTTCTACGTTTCTCCTAGCTAGACGACCTCTTACTGCTCTTCGTGGAGGCATTGTTATCTGAAACACGCGCAAGCACAAATTAGAGAGAGACATTTAGATATAACTCTAACTCATGAAAATGGATATAAAAGAAGTCAGATATTACCTAAATGTTTAGCTTTTCTATCAGATAAGACGCACTTCCAACGTAAATAAGACTCTATGAACGACTCATAGACTCCTTAGAACTCTAAACTCATGCCCTAGATACCAAGGTTTTCTAAGCACCTCTTGAGACTTACTCCCGGATGTGGCCGTCGAACAACCAATGACCATTTTTGACTTAGTGGACCTTGGCTGAGCCCTTATTCAACTCAGCGGAAGATTCAACTTAACTCGGTTATAGAATTGAAAAAATTCTCATAAATAACTTTGAATGCTGTCTTGACCAAAATGGCACCTGAGTCTCAAATATAGAGTCTGAAATAAAGATATACAACTGAACTACGAACTATTCATCTATAAAGCCTCTAAAACTACTTCGATGAATGTCGGGACAGACCCCACAACATTCTAAAGCAACAATGTTATAGCATATATAAAAAAGTATATCTCCTAAATTGAAGGAGCTCACAGCGGACTCTGGATACTAACTTGATCACGGTGTTGTGTTCTGCGGATGTCAATTCATTGTTATTGGTCTATATCATTAGATGATGCAGGCATACTGGCATCAAAACATTGAATGTACGAGTATGCGAGTTGGAATGTCAAACGACACAGAAACTTGAAAAAGAGTAAGAAAGAACACTTACTATGGATCTGTTCAACTCATGATTTACCAACTCTTATTCAATATATACAGATTTAAAAATAAATGCAATATAAAGAAAACTATCTAAAACATGTTGTAATCTTTGAATATATACAAATACAAAATATATCTGATCTGTATATAAAATACAAATAACTCATTTATATGATAATATAAT
Source organism: Solanum habrochaites (assembly GCA_027704765.1). Classification (NCBI taxonomy): domain Eukaryota; kingdom Viridiplantae; phylum Streptophyta; class Magnoliopsida; order Solanales; family Solanaceae; genus Solanum; species Solanum habrochaites. The sequence continues at coordinate 137,342 of JAKWJA010002302.1, read as the reverse complement.
ACTTTTGTGGGTGCTTATCTAATTGAATACCATCATTTAAGAGCTATAGTGATGATATAACGTTACTCGGCCCACACTACCATTCCATCCTAACATTTCCAAAGTATAAGACCTGAACTTCTTAATTGATATAAACTATGAGAAGGGTTCATCTAAAAAGTATGATCCTTTTGCTACCTATGAAGCTACATGGTTTTCATGGAGACTTGAGTTAATCTAAAAACAACATCTCCACATCAGTGCTAAATACTACTCCCAAAAGTATACTGACTCTTATGTTTTAAAACATACTGATTTTGTTGTTGGGAATTAGTTCTCCAACTTAACTTTAATATCGCCATTAGGAAATCAGAGTTTCATGATTGCTTCATTTCTAAAGCTATAATTCGGTCTGAAACTGGCTCGAACTCTCTTACTTGTTTACATGTTTTCGAAACCATTGTCAACTCTTAGGAACTTAATCCCCTTATAAATTTTGAGAAGAATAATCTCAAATCTTAACTCTTCTTAAGTTGTAACTTGAGTCTTAAAACAAGGTTACAAAGGTTTGTTAAAGACTCTTCGAAACTTTATGAAATTACTTTGACGTGCTTCTTCACTTCTAGACTTAAATGTTAACTTGTTTGACTTTGATCTTAACTTTCCTTGAATGGGATTATGGATTCAAGGATCATGATCTCATGTTTATGGATGATTTCATTATGTTTATATGTACTTTAGACTTTTGGGATCAATAAAGAAATATGGGTATATCACTTAGGAACTCGTACAAAAAGATAGGGGATAAATGGGAACTCTAGGTGACCGTGGCGCTCTGAGAGGGGCGGGCACCGAGCCTGATAGACAGAGGCTATCCTTAGGTGCATAGCTTGTTTGCGGTCTGCTTCAGGGATTGATTGTGATTAAGATTGGCGTTTTCGACTATACTTCTCCGATTTTCAGTTTTAAACCTCCCAAACATCCATGGATATTCCCCCAACACTTAGGATCACTGATATCCTCAATACTTAATAGTTAGACTCGTAAAACAACAAAGAAACACGAATCAGATCCACTAAAGGTACACTACATCTCTACTGACATGCTTTAAATAATTGTTCATCAAGGACATAAAAATTTTACCATTTAATCAATACAAAACTCGACGAATTAAACATAATGGTGTCTGGGTGAATTAACGCAACACAGAAAGGTCTCACATACCTTGATAGGGATTAACTATGACGAATTCTGTTAGAATCACTTGGTGTTCTTGGTAAAGTCTTGCTTTTTCTCGTTTCTCCTTCTTATTTTCTCTTTTTTCCCAAACCCTAAGTGTAAAAAGTATTTTTCCAATTTGAAATAAAACTTGTTAGCCCAGTTTAACACTTGCAAAAAGTTAGGAAATCATAAGTTGAAAAGGTAATGTTACCCTTACTAAAATCCAGATTGGACTTTTCTCTGTCTAACAACCTAACTTCCGTAAGACATATCTCTCTCACATGACACTGAAAATGCACAAACTTAGAGCCATTGGAAAGATATTTCCAAGGTCTTTCCAACCATTTAAAGAACACACCCTAATCTTGATGAGCTAGGACTTATGACCGTTTTAAAATGACCAAAAACTCAGTTTTGCGCTTATGAAATTTCCTAGATTTCCCTATAGATTTCCAAAAGTAACTATCCTTTAGTTTATTTTTTTTTTCTAGATATTTTAGGATTACTAGATGTTACAGACATACTTCTAATTGTGATTGTGGTATGTTGAATGGATCGGTTGCCACGTTTTTGTCATAACTAACTTTGATCTGTTGCCACGTTCTGGCATAATTATTTGATCAGTTGTCAAGTTCCGACATAATTATGAGATTGGTTGCACATTGTTCCTTTTTTTTTTTTTCCCCCCCCCCCCCCCCCCCCCCCCTTTTTTCTGATTAAAAATTGGATCGAGTACCACTGTTTGGTTATTACTAACAGTTGGGTCCATGAGAGTAAAAACTTACTTGACTAAGTAGGATAATTTCAGAGATTAGTGAAATGCTCTGTGTCGTAACAAATGAGGATATTGTGTAGTTCAGTGTATGCATAAAATATGATTTGTATGACTTACTTATTGGGCCTTAGATGGTAGAACCGTGTGATAGTACCAGTACACTTGGTTGTGTACTGATTTAATACACTTTCTTATTTTGTTTGAGTTAGAGTGAATCTTCAGTATGTGTTTGTGTTTGACTCAAAAATTTACTGAATAGAAAAGAAGCTCAAAAGCGTCGCACACCAAGTAAAGAGCCTAAACAATGTGAGGTTGGTATCGGTTCCACGAGGGAAAATGCGTTCATACTAACTTCATTCTACATTTACTTCTATTTAGTCAATATTTTCTAAAAACAAAGAAACATAAAGGGGTTGGTTGTGATTAATATAAAAGAAATAGCTACATTTTTTTTAAGTAACAAGTGACATGTTTCAAGTATTGGATTTAATAAGTTATGAGAGTAAACTACGAATATTTGATTCCCCACAGGCTCCTTAAACTCGGGAATTCAGCTATAACAATCCTTTCCTAGTATCTGACATGCAATTGTGATAAGTTAGTATCTCTAAATCCTGGTCCGGATCTAGAGAATCCTTAATTGCCACACCCTCTTTGTTTTTTCAACTCAACGCTTCGTAAGGGGGGAATAGTTGAGTGATCAAGTAAGGGCCAGTTCCATTTGGACTTGAGTTTGCCCGTAGAAACAAATCGCAACTAGAATTGAATAAATATAAATATAATCATCCAACCATAAAACCATGTTTCTCAATTTGTTTGTCATGGTACGTCTTCATATCTTTCTTTGTAGAGGCTGGGAAACTTTCATAAGCTTTTAGGTGAAAATTCATCTGAGATAATTACAACCCATTTACCTCTTTCTACAGCCTCCATCCAACCAATTTTCATACTCTTCATCACCTACATGGCTTCTTATGCTCTAATTTGACGGGTATAGTGACAAGACTTCCAATATACAAGTTAGTATGGGGGACATACTTTGTGGGATGCTTGTATGTTGTCCGCTTACCCAAGAGCATATCAAGTCGCATTGGACCAAACGTTCTACTAGCGTTCATCGTTCTTGCCAAACATCTGCTCTTAATATCCATATTTCGACACACCCTCAACAGCCACTAGTTTGATGGCATGGTAAGGAGTGGCCAATTATGCGACCTCCCCATAGTTCTCAATAATCCCTCTCCTCAACAAGTTGTTGCAAAAGGAGGATATCCATCACTAATAATAGCCTAGGGGTGACAAATCGGGAAAATATATTCTTTTTCAAGAACGCGGTGACACTTTCCCTTCATTTATTTGCAAGTGCGATAGTTCTACACATTAGACACATAATCAACCGCCTACTCGAAGTACTTCTCCCATCGAAACTAACAAAAGGACATATAAAGTTCAAAAAATAATACCCCACACATCAAATAATCAATCACATGAATTATATTTAAGAGTCTCTAATTTCATGAAATGCCGTCATATATGTGGCATCATCAACATGCCTGGCGAAAACTCATGAGAATCTTAATGAATAGTTGGCCAAACGTCGCCATATGGTAAGATATTTGTGAGCGTGTCGGGATACCACGTCGATCTCACCTAGGGTGTGAAGAATGACAGACTCCAAACCACTCAACATCTCAACTTCTGGCACACCACAACACCGATAATCACCTTGACCAAAATTATACAAGTATTGGTTCATCGCAAAAAACTTTTTCTTTGTTGAAGGAGAACAGAATTACTGGTGGGATATATAGCTAGCAGATAATTAGCAAAATATGATGAACCATGGAATCAAGTCTTGACAGGCAGCTACATACATGCTCGGTCGGGGAGGAAAGTATCATAAATTTTCAGTTTTTAATCCCCAACTCTCTCATGCGTCATCTTCTAAATGGGGACAAGTGATCAATAACTGATTTTCGTCCTTTTCTATCAATGACCTCAAACGTCAAAAATTATTGCAATAGTAATAGTAATACCAACGAATCAACTCGGGTTACGCATGCTTTCTTTCCATCAAATATCTCAAGTAGAATGATCATATGCAAATATAACCCTAGTGCGAAGCCAAATAGGAGACAAAAATTCTCAAAGCAAATGACTACTGCAGGAGCTCTTGCATGGTGAGGTGATTCTTTGGGGCTTCAATTAGGGATTTACTAGCCCATATTAGTAAATGGTGATGAAGGGTTTGTCCCTTCTTTGCCCCAATACCACACCAAGAGCAACTCCACTTAGCATCACACTATCTAACTCCCTAATGGATTGCTCCAATCGGCGATTATGATAGGTGCAGACCAATTTTCTGTCACCTTACAAAAAGCCTTAAAGACAGGATTCATCAAAATACAATTTCACTTTTCTAAGCAACTGCACAAAGGATGCACAATTTTTGAAAAATCCTTGATGAAAACCTCCGATATAGTATAAAAACCTGCTATGCCCAGCAAAGTTTCTCACCACCTTTGACAGGAGATAGGTGGGGGAAGTCTATCTTTACCGCGACGTTAGCTCGAGTCACCTCTACACCACTTATTTGAAATGCGATGACCCAATACATACCCCTTTCACCATGAATATAAAACACTTGTTTCCCAATATAGTACTAGATTGCAGTCTTCAGACCTCTAAGAACCTTAGCACAAATGGACTCAAACACCCCGCTCAATTGAGTTCACAAATCACAGAAAAATCATCCATAAACCCTTCAATAAATGTACTCCACATATCGGGAGTAATATTGGATATCAGCATCTCTGAAATTGTGGCGGGTGCTTGTACAACCCAAAGTACATCTCTTTGAACGGAAAGGTGGTTTTCTCGTGATCTTATATCAAGACAACAGTACCACCCATTCGGCAATTCTATCTCACATCTGTATCCATCAAGGGAATAGAAAATGGTCTTTTTCGGTCCATGCTTAATTCTGTAATCAATGCACACCTCAAAACCCAGTCACTACGGGTCTTAATTTGACGCAAGCTCATGTTCTTTTGGTGACCACATTCATTCCCCTTCTTAGGTACACACTGAACTGGGCATACCCAACTTATAGTTCATGCGATTTGGATATATCACTCTGGCCAGCCAAAACCATTAATAATTTCTTCTTTACTAACATATCTGCATTAAGGGTATTTATACGTCTCTGAATATGCTCAATACTTGACATATGTCTGTAAATTGAGTTGGTTTTATGCGAACAAATATCGGGCAGGATCCCAATATATCCACAATAGTAACCTAATAGATCTTTTAAATTTTTTTAACACTTCACAAAAACTATCAACTTTATGCCCACATGCAAATCGATGCCATAATAACGGAAAGTGTCATCTTTCACAGGAATACATTACTATAGATTAGGTGGTAGAGCTAAGTTCCTAATTTTAGCCTCCTCAATAGATGGTTTCGCGTGGGGATCTTCACGATGTTGATGGTTGATTATATAACTCACATTTCTTGGTTTAAAAACGAACATTACCTTCGATAAGTCCTTGCGACCAATGGGACCCCATACTCTTCAAATTCCATGCAAAACCAATTTTATTCATTACGCCACTGGAATGGTAATGGCTCTTAAAGCTAGACGCTCTTAAATTTATCCCTCATTGAACGCTTCAACCTACAGGATATATAGCAGATACCGATTGTGTAACAACTCTGCCTCTGGAAACTACAAATGTTTGAAGGTCACTTCTCATTGCTTCAATCAGAATTGCATCTGCCCCTTTTCCAATATCACCAAGGCTATACCAGTAGCCAAGGGAAATTGTCTCACCAAGATAATAGGCACAAACAAAATCGGCCTCACAATCACGAATTCACAAAATAAGATGGAAATATGAATGACTCCACTGGTACTAAAACGTCGGGAGTATACCCAATGGTCTTTTTACCATTCGATCGGCCACTAAATAGCTTGCATGCCATAGGGATTTAGGTCACCAAAACCACAACTATTTGTCAAATAGAGGGGCCAGAAATTTGCTTACTGACCCAAGATCACATAATCCTTTCGCCAATTGTAATGCCCAATGTACAAGGATATGACACCCTCAGGATCTTCTTTATGTCACTAAAATTCGTTGCTGTAGCAATGGTACTACAGCGCCCCTCCTCCCCCCCCCCCCCCCTGCATTCGATATCATACCTAAAAATGAATGTCTTTCTTTGTAACCAATCTTCATGTGAACTTTGCAAACTACTGGACATTTCTTCACGATTTCATACAAGGACATGATAGAAAGTTGTTTTAACATGTGTTATAAAATGCCTATATTGAAAATCCTAAGTCTTTTACTAAAATTTGTGGGAAAAAGGAGGTGGTTTTGTTCCAGGAAGGGGGATCACCTTTTCGGGGGCACTATCATCCTTTTACCGGTTTTATCTTCTAACTCAACCACAACCTCCACACAATGTATCATCACTCTCTTCCCACCTTGCTAGACAGATGATTAGGTGATCATAGGGTTTGCCTTAAAACCCGAGTAGTGAGTTGCCATACAATGCCCATCATTGTATTTTGGACAGTGTTGCTAGGAAGAGTGCCCGGTTGCCGTGTGTTCACAGTTGCAAACTATTGGGCTATTTGCAACTCAAGATGCTTAACCGAGATTGCATGTGTATCATATTTCTGCCCTATACCTGTTAAGTCATTCCTTAACTATTTAGTGTGCTCATCACTAGCATCGAACCTCCTCATCATTTTCTGCATCATATCCTAGACTCGCGCCATACTACCTCCTTCATCCCTAGGAGTAACTTCACGATTTTGAGGTAGAACATAGGGTCCACTCTTATTATTTCTGTTACCATAGTTACCCTGGCTGAAGTTGTTGTCGCGGTTGTAATTCCTATCTCGTACATAATGACCCCCGCGGTTATAATTACCATAGTTCCAACTTTGGTTTCCTTGACCGTGGAACCAATTCTCATGATTGGATTCTTGGGCGTTTTGTCGGGAATCCCCTGTCTGATCATTCCATGCATAAGTCTCCTCATAGTAATATTCATCATTTGGTGATGGTGGTTTAGAAAAGTAGTTCACTGCATTTACCTCTTCCGCACCTCAACAACATGTTTCAACACCAACCCACGCTCAGTTCTCATTTGAGCCATTTCCTCACGAAGTTCATGTGCGATGGAGTTGTGTGCAGATTGGACTGTAAAGGTGTTTCTCCCAGTATCTGACTTCCTAGTACTCCAAGCTTTTTATTTGGAGACTTTCTCTAATTTTAAGCAAATAGGCATACACACACTTCCCCATAAGAACCAACCCTCTATTTATCCAACACGCTTGTTTTATCATCTTGTCCTTGATTGAAATACAAGTTCAGGGAGACTCATCATTTTGCGGTGTGATTTGGGAGACACTTAGCCCAAAGATGAAGTGAACCTAATCCCAAGAACGCTAACCTTACTCTCCCGATAGTTCCAATATAAAGTTATTACTCTTCTTTGTGGTTTAGTTTCTGAGGACAGGCCCTCCAGGTAGAAGTAGCGTGATAAGAAAGCATCCCTCAGTGATTCCAAGCTAAGTAAAGATTTGAGTTATAAGGGAGCCCAGTAAATCATGTGTGCTCATAAGAAATAGAAACAATCCATTCGTTTTAATTGGAGAGGGGAAAATATCAAAACACAATGAATTCAATCCACTTTGGTAAAATTTAAAAAGTTCAAACTCATCATTTTTTCTAAAAATTGATGAATTATAAAATGCATTCATTGAAAATACAGTTCCCAGGTATAAGTACCATGAGTGGGAACGGTCTCTTACCTAGAATTGCTAAAATTGTTGGTTAAATACTTCATATTTTTATTAAATACCCACTTTCACAATAGAGTATGATAGAAAAAATAATTTCTCCAAGTCATGGTGCAAAATTTTTGTGTGTAGTGATGTTTTGATTGGTAAACCGCATTAGACTAAGTGATCATTTGCTTCTATCTTAAAAAGATGTATATATTGAAAATTAATTCATCATTACGTAAATAGAGCAACTATACAAAGATAATATTGGGACTCACAAGCTTAGACTTGCAAGGTGCAAAAATTTCATAAATTTCTGTAAACTTTTCCATCAATGTGAAATCGAAATAAAACAAAAAATAGAGAAAAATAAGAAATGAACCACAAGGATTTCAAATATATTATGAGGTTGAAGTACGATATATGGACACATCGGGTTGCGTTTACTATAATTGTCACCTCCAGGTTACCCCCTAGACATAACGGCGGTGTGCCTTTTCAAGGACTAAGGCCTCCCTTAGTCTCCTGTAATTACATTCATAGGTTGCAATTGTGAAAAATTTAAAACTAATTACATGTACCATGGCGTTTTACATAAACCTTCTACAACACACAATATCGTCGGATCGAGTAGTACCACATAGACCCTTCGGTATAGGAAGGTACATTAGCCTTCTACTTTTATTGCACATGAATATATATAAGGATAGAAAGATTTAGAAAAGACGTCTTCAAAAATTGTCTCATCTAATACCATCTAATACGATCTATCAAAATATGGGTATAGCCTACATAAAATGTAAAGAAAGCAACATTATTAGGCCTTATACAAGTCGTACTAATGAAAGGATATGAGCATTAAAAAGTTGAAAAATTTGGCGTTTAGGAGAACATTTTAACATTTTTTATTATTAAAATATATTGAAAAGTTATCCAATTCCTAGTTGTGTGCCTATACTGTCTTCAGAAAGTTAAGTAATAGCATTACTTCTAGAAAATTGTTATAACTTCTTTTTGGTATTTAACTTTGTCTCTTAATTGTCATTAACTTGTCCGTGTTAGGTTCCATGGAAGAATATATAATGGTCAACTGGAGCATTCTGTCTCCATAACATTTCCCTCTTTATACTCCATTATTCTTTCTGGAACATATTGTAACATTATAGAAACCTCTAGGACATATCTTACTATGTACTAAACATGTTATCTTCCTATTCATTGCTAGGAATACTTCTTGTAGTATAAATACAGTTGGTCTTCCTTTGGTTTGAACACACAATACACAAGAGAAAAACAGAGTGAAAAAGTTAGTCTAAAAGAGAGTTTTTATTAGTTGAATTGAAATGTTCTTTTTTATGGATATTTGGACTCAACTCTTGTCCAGAGTTGTTGAGTTATTCTTTGTGAAGGTTGTTGTATCATGGAGGGGACAAGTCAAAGAGGACTACTGTTGGACTAGTGAAAACATTTGTTGCAATGGGCTTGAATCTCCTTAAAGAGAGTGAGATATCCGCACCTCAGCCTTGAAGAGATATATTTCTTTATTTTCATTTTTTAGTTGTAATCTTGTATTTTTATTTTCTTTTAATTATTCACTAACAATTTTAGGGAGATTAAAAGATGGATACAATTGAAAAAATCGCGGATGTCAAGATGAGAGACCTTAACAAGTCATTTCGGTTCAATGGTAACCATTTTAAGAGATGGACAGGGTAAAGATTTTTCTACTTAAGTCTTCTCAATGTTTCTTATGTATTAACGGATAAGAATCCTAATAAAGAAGACATCACCTCTATGAATGATGATGAAATTATCTCTCATCTAGAGAAGGGAAAAGGAGTGCCTGTGATTAATATAGTGTTTGTAGTATATTAGTCATGTCTATATGATAATTGTATGATTATTATGATAGAACTTACTCTAGTGCAAAGGAATACTTGGAAGGCTTGACAGAGTAAAAGTATTTGATACGACGAGGCTGGAGTGAAAAAATATACAACTAGTAGATTTTTCGTTTCTAAATGAGTGGCACAAACAAATCAGTAGTAGATCAGGGCTCAAGACTTCTCATTATTGTCTGGAGAGATTAGTCCGAGAGGGTAAAATTGGAGATACATTAGTTTGTGGCATGTACATAAAATTCCACCTTCTTTGCGAGGAATTTCGAAAAATTATTTATTGCCACAACAAAAGGAAACTTCCTCCTAAACCTTGATTAATGAAAATCCACATGGAAGAAGAAGTAAGGGGCCAAGATGCAGTTTTACAAATAAGAGAACAACATCACATCGAATCTAAATTTATTTACTTCAAATAATGCTACTCTTGAAACTCACAAAAATACTTCTTTAAAGCCTAAGAAGAAAAAATTCAAGAAAAATAATGGTAGACATCTCAAGAAAAATAATGGTGAAAATCACTAAGAACAAAATCAACAAGTTTCTAGAAAAAGGACCAAGCTTGTGGCAAGAGTGGGAATATTGCTCAATTTTGCAGATTACGGAAATGTGGACCTAACCTTTAGGCAAACGTTACCGAATAACTATTTGTGGCAGTGATTGTCGACATAAACATGATTGGGAATGTTGATGGATGGTGGGTTGATTCTGGTGCAAACTGTCATGTCTGTTATGACAAAGAATGGTTTAAAAAATTAATCAATTGAGAGCCCAAAACCTCACGCTTGGTGATCTCAACTACTCAAGTCTTGGGAAAGGGAGATGTTGAATTGTATTTTACTTCTGGAAGGGTATTGTATTTACATTTGAAAGATGTACTTTATACCCTTCTATGAGAAAACATTTGGTCTAGTTTCTTTCTCAAAAGCAGGCTTTTTTTTAAACAGATTATTGAATTGATCAATATGTAATAGTGAAGAAGGGATTTTTGGGGGTAAAGGAATTATGCATGTGATGGATGTTTTAGTTGAATGTAGAGATGAGAATAAAACTTCCAATTATGTTTATATGTTTTCTTGATACCTAATTTTTTTGTTGTATATTGTTGTATGTCATATTAATGATCGGGTATGTTGGAATCATGAAGTAGTTTAGGATGGAATCCCAGTGGGTTTTTGTAAAAATGATTTTGAAACATGTGAGGCTTGTAGTAAGGTCAAGATCTACGAAAAGCTATCATTTCAAGTTGGAGAAAAAAAGATTTGTTAAATTAGTTTTTTATGCTGATATTTGTGATGATGGTGAAATTTACTTGTAGCTGGTGGTAATAGATTTATTTTTATCACTTTCCCTGATGATTTTTCTAAGTTTCGATGTTACTTGATGATCATGGAATGTGAATGCTTGAAAATTTCAAAACTATGGTCCATGAGGTTTGAAATCCTGTTTCGATGAAAAATAAAAAGAATACAAGTTGATAGAGGTCGGAATATAAATCAAATGAGTTAATTCTTTGGTAGATTCATGGGAATAATTCATTAAACTACTCCTCCTGACTCTCCTTTAATCTAATGGAGTAGCAAAAAGTAAAAAAATTAGAATGTGGGTTTAAGTGACTAATGTCATGCCTTTATTGAGTGCACATGCACCTTTAAGGTTTTGGGGTTGAATACTAGCTGTACTAATGTTAGTGTTGAATAGGGTGCCCCATTAAAAAGTCAAAATGATACCTTTTGAATTGTGGAAATTTACAAAGCAATGTTTGGGATATCTAAGAGTTGGAGTTGTCTAGCCTTTGTGAGGCTAATGGATCACAAGATTATAACGTTGGGTAAGAAAAGTTACTATTGTGCTTTTTCTTGGTTTATGCATTCAAATAGTTACAGCCGATAGATGTTTGATCGTGAAGAATAATATGTGATTAGAATCGGGGTGACGGTGATGCTATTTATATAAAAAATTCCTTTTTGGTACTAAAAGTTAGCGTTGGGGTAAAAATAATGACAAAATATTTTGTCACTACCTAGTTCTTCTACTTCTACTTGCAAAATGAAGAAGTTGATGATTTGAAATACGAAGAAGGAAGTCAAAAGAGTCTAAGAGTAGAAGATAGAAAAGATTTTAGTCCGATTTTTAGTATTTAATGTTGAAAATGAACCTCTAACTTTGAAAGATAGCATTATCATCAACTGATTCATTTTTTGGGAAGTAGGCTAAGGATTTTTGTCGTTAAATGATGAAATGAATCTTCCTAATTTCTAATAAATATTGAAGTTAGTTGATTTATACCCGGTTGTATAACAATTGGTTGCAAATGGTTCTTAAGGAAAAAGTTAAAAGGGGTTCTATTGATAATACAAGGCTAGGCTAGTGCAAAGGTTTTAAACAAATAGACGGCCTAGAATTTTTTGTACTTTTTTTGGGTGTAACAAGAAATTACACCATTAGACTTTAGTTGACGGATGGACATAATTTTTTATTTGAAAAATTCATCAAATGGATGTAAAAATTGTTTTTCTAAATGGAGACCTAAATGAAGAAATTTATATGACCAACTCGAGTGCTTGTTGATAGCAGGACAAGAAAGCCAATAGAGGTAACTTACTAAATCCAGAATATTGGCCTTTAAACAGGCACCTAAGCATGGTATAAAAAGTTGATTCTGCATGATGGAACAAATGAGTGTGTGTGATAATAAGTGACATCTCTCCTCAGTCTTGGAATATTCACATATGATTATTTCGTATATTGGTGATGATTTGTTACATCTTTGGCTCCTACATGAATTTTATTGATGATGAAGCTAAAAATGTTCTTAGAAGCCCATTTTTGAAATGAAAGATCGTGGTAGAGGCAAATTTTATTCTTGGCAATAAACTAACAAGAACATGTGACCGGGAATTTTCCTTGAACATATGTTGAGAAATTTTGAAAAAATATCACTTTCATGATTGAAAGGCATGTAGCTACTCCTTTTGAGTTCAAGTGTTCACTTATTTCCAGTTGTGAAAGAGACCCCCGTGAAAAGGTTTGTATAAATCAAAAGGAATATTGCTAGTATAATAGGAAATTTTGAGATATTGAATGGATTTGCACTAGGCTTTATATTGCATATTGCAGTACGAGTACTTGACAGGTTACAAGCAAGCCAATATTGAACATGGCATGTTTTACAAATGTTATGAGATATTTAATTGAATAAAAAATTGTGCTTGCTTTGTTTTATTAGAAATATCTTCGTCCTGTACTAAAGCTTTTTGTGAGAAGATTGGAACATATGTATCAGGTGATTCCATCTCTACCATTGGTTATGTCTTTACTTTAGGTGGTCCGGGTGTGTTTGTTGGAGATCAAAAAACAAAACTCTAATTTGCAAAATAGACCATTAGGCTGAATGATGGCTTTAGCTCAGCTAGTGAGAAAGCCAATTGGTTAACAGATTTGTTGTTTCAAATTCCTTACTTTGAAAAAACAATTTTCCGCATTTTAATTAATTGTTTGATAGCAACCGCTGCCAAGCTGGCAGATTTCAAAAATTGTATTACAAATGGTTAAATCACGCCTAAAAAGAGGAAGCACAGTAATGACACAGATCGTATTTGGACAAATGGTACCATTAATGTTGATAGTCAAATCTTGTGATCTTGCAGATCCTTTACAAAGGCCCTTCTTAACTAGAGAAAAGGTCCTGGAGTACATTGAGGGTGAGAAAATGAACCTATCAAAATCCCATGAGTCATATATGAGGAAACCCAAACTTGTTGAGACTAGAGGATCCTATAACATGGTTACAAAGGAAAACTAATCATATGATGACTTGACTGTGAAAAATGCACATTTTTTTTTCTTTCCTCCATCCTATGATGTGGTGCTTTAGTGTTTTCATAGTTTGTGAAGATTTAGTTGATAAAACTCTTAATGAATATAAGTAGACCGTATAGGTGGAGTGTTAATCTTACAGGAGCACTCTCGGCAGATTTCACCTATGTGATGTGTGGAAAAAGGTCGCTTCCTATGAAAATATGGCTTATTCTCAAATGCACTCTTGAAACCGGGATAGCACATGGTCATAACGTGTTGGCTTTAAAGTTCATGTCAACACCTTGACTATTATGTGTGAGTAGTGGTATTTTATTTCCCTTAAGCACTCATAGTTCAATTCTAAGACCACTATGACTCTGGAGTGAAAGTTACTGTTTTACTAAGAGGAGGTTCACTGTAGAGCACACATTCATTATGTATGATAGTCTTCCTTCAGCTGATATACTCTCTTATCTAATATTAAAATGAGTGAAGGATAATTGTTGGTTTAGGAGAACATTTTATTATATTTTTATTATTAAAATTATATTGAAATGTTATTGCATGCATACTTGTCAGAAAGTGAAACATAATAGCATAAGTTCTAGCAAATTGTATAACTTCTTTTTCGTAGTAAATTTGTCTTAATTGTCATTCAGTTATCCGTTGTTAGTGTTGCATGGCAGAATATGTAATGGTCAACTAGGACCATTATTTCTCCATAACATTTCACTCTTTAATCCTCCATTATTCTTTATAACATATGTAACATATGTAACCTCTAGGCCATTTATCTTCACTATTCACTACACCATTTATATTCCTATTCATTACTAAGAAGACTTCTTGTAGTATTAATAGTGGTGGTCTTCCTTTGGTTTGAACACACAACACACAAGAAAAAAACATAGAGTGAAAAAGTTTGTGTAAAAGAGAGTTCTTATTAGTTGAAGGGAGGTGTTCTTTTTTGTGGAGATTTAAACTCAACTATTATCTAGAGTTGTTGATTATTCTTTGTGAAGTATTTTGTATCATGGAGGGGACAAGTCAAAGAGGAGTACTGTTGGACTGGTGAAAACATTTTACTGTAGTGGGCTTTAATCTCCTTAAAGAGTGCGAGATATCCGCGCCTAAGCCTTGATGAGATTTATTTCTTTATTTTCCCTTTTCAGTTGTAATCTTGTGTTTTTGTTGTCTTGTAATTTTTCACTAACAAAAACAAAAGAACTTCATAGGCAAAATATTGGCATTGCCCTCGGAAAGTGAGGACTTACCTACTTGGATGACAGAAAATAGCCAAGCCTTCTTCAAGTCGTCCGGAAAAAGTCTTCAACGACCGAAACCTAAAATGTTTAAGAAAAGGGAAGAAAATTGGTTTAGTACTACACATGTACTAAGTGATGACGCCATATACAAATATAATAGCAAAACATGCTAAAAAGGGACATTTAGTAAAAACATGTCATTCTACCCCTTTAAAAACCTCATGCATAATAAGGCAAGTTATACCAACCAACCTTACATGTTTACTAAGTCAAACACGTAATATGCATTCCAACATACTTGGACACCATGATTTACTTCAATCCTATCATCAAGAAATAACATCACAAGAATGAACAAGATTCAATCATATCATAATAAGAAAGACAACTACTCATGAATCCTTATCAAGTCAACAAGTGCAACGACCAAGCAAAGCCCCCTAACCTTACTCAAATCAAAGTAGCCTCAACAAGAAACCATAAAACAATGTCCAACTTCACATAATATCAACAACATATACATTTCATTTTCTAATTAACAATATAACCCAATGCATTACTCATAAGTGAAACTAACCAAAATATAGTATCAACAAAGTGCACGTTTATCATGTACTTATCATATATCATCATGACATCAACATAATAAGGAACATCTTCTTAAGACTCCCCTAATACCAAACTAGTTTGTAATGCGTTGGTTAGAGTCTCATACACATACCTAAGACTAAACCTAGACCCCTTAGGTTTCTTAGGTTAGCTAAGGTTAGAGTTCAAGACCTTAACTTCTTTTTACCTTTGGGTACATCTTGCGGCCCTAACCGGCCATAGACCACATTGAGGCTAGTGTGGAATCGGTGTCGTAAATCTACACTGAAAGAAAGGCGGACTACTTACAATATAGTACCAAAACTGAAACATAGCTAATAAGTGGATACAATAGCTAGTATTGTTAGGGGGAGGAAACATAGTTCAAGAACTGGAGATCATTGTTGATTACCTCTTTATGCGCATTTTGAATTATAGTCTCACTCTCAAGGAGTAATGTGTGTTTTACTTTCCCTATGGGGAAGGATATCCGCATTCTAGTTCCACTCGGTTTTGTGGGGTGTGGCTTTAAAAGGATAGTTCCCGTTTTGAAATGTCTTTTAAGCCTTTAATATCAATCACAACTTAGTTAGGTCATAGGAGTCTACCCTTGTCTATTATTCATTCATCATCAATGTCAATAATATTGAATGGTGGGGGTGTTTATAAGTCCTTTCATACAATTCAAATATAAGTGGAGGTTACACATCGATTTCATAGCATATCAGGCATATTGAAGTATTACCATCCTTATATATCACATACACCTTAATTAACCTAATAAACTAGTCCAAGATATTTCAATTCAACATCAACCACCCACTATCATCCTAATATAAGGCATTAGTTAAATAAAAATGATGAATTAACCAAATTATACAATTAGAAGTAAAATACTAGAGATTCCAAGGACTTAGTAAGTCTCCTCATACTGTATTCATTTAGGGCCTACCTAAAACCCCAATTTTTAATCAAATTATATGTTCAATATCAAATTCAATGATCAACATGATAACAATAATGGGAAGAGTCACTAAACCATAATTCAACATCAATT
This sequence comes from Solanum habrochaites, assembly GCA_027704765.1. Lineage (NCBI taxonomy): Eukaryota > Viridiplantae > Streptophyta > Magnoliopsida > Solanales > Solanaceae > Solanum > Solanum habrochaites. The sequence continues at coordinate 120,949 of JAKWJA010002302.1, read as the reverse complement.
AAAAATGCGTAAAACAAAGTTATTAGGGCCAATTCCTATAACCTAGATCATTTCTAAATATTAGCATGAAAGAAAAACACTCCATTCTAATTTGAAGATTGGTTGGTAAAATATCAGCTAATAGTTATTTTATCCATAATCAATACCAAATTGAATCAAGTTACAAACAATTTACTCCAAGATAACTTAGGGTTAGGGATGTTTAAAGATCATATCTTCAATTGAAGAAAAAACATTAAAATTAATAATGATTACAGTTAACAATTACATGTTACATCCATCCATTAGATCCTAAATAAGTTCATAAACAATAGTTCACACAGCCCATTTCGTAATAAATTGGATGATACCCACATGAAAACTTCAAACTTTTTAAATCCCATTTGAAGCGCACACACTTTGAGGAAGGAAAGGTCTCAAAGGTGAATGAGACCCCATACCTTAACGTCTGATGAATAATTGATGGTGTATTAGTCCCTTTACAGCCCCAAAAACCTCTCCCTATATTTTCTTCAATGGTAGGTTCCAATAGAGAGAAAAAGAAAAGAAGGAAGAGAGTTTATTTTGTTAGTTATGTTTAGATTAATGAGGGTTGAGGGTATTTATATTGGGACTTAATAAACTTAATTACATCCCCTAATCCCCTAAATAACCACTAAACTACTTAATTAATTAAATAAATTAACATTAAAACGTGCAGCAAAGTCAAGACCCTCATCGAAGGAACCCTGTCGACTGGCCGTCTGTGAGTCGACGGGCTGGCCTCCCCTCCGTCCTTCACTCCGTAGGTAAGTTCAGAGTCTATGCAGGTGAGGGGATTCCTCAAATTTTCTAAGTTGTGGGATGATGGTAGCATCGACACCCCGTTGATCCACACACGGTCCATCCCTTGTCTCGTCGATGCACACTTCCAGAAAGTGTTGCCTCAAACTATAGGGGTCCTACTCAAGGGCCCTTAGTTGGTCCTTCGTGAGTCGTACCAGAATATTTCAACCATGAAAAACTTACACACCTATTATCTACCCTTTTACCATTTTTCATAAATTTCCAACTCCTACAAGCTAGTCAAGTGGGCTAAGGCACGCTAGTACGCCTTTGAACCAACTTCCGAACGTCATGGACGTTCTTGGATGTTTTGGTTATTAAACTTCTTAAATGATATATATTCATTAAAATGGAATTAAAACAGTACTTATACTTCATGACACCTATGTTAGGCTTTATGACACGTCTTGGATTTTCAAACTGTTACATTATCCCCCGCCCCCTTAAAAACATTCATCCCCGAATGACACTAACAATCTTTCGAAGGAAGGATTTGACTCAAGACTAGCAGCCCAACCAGTCAGCAATATCAAATCAACATAAATTATATCATTACAACAAGGTAAATTTTCAAAACACAAATTTTCACACATAAGGCTCAAAACACATCATCATGAGGTATTTCCTTCTCACAACCACATTATGGAGCTCAATTATACATAGCATGAGTCAATTAGCACAAAGTTCAAGTCAATAGTTCACATTAACTTTGACACTAAGACCATATGTGAAAAATGCACAACTTAAACTCAAAAAACCCAAAAGGCAAAATTCAGTTTAGAGCTAATATTCAATGTTGTAATGCAACACCAAATGCACATTTTCAAGACTTAACAAAAAAACACGAAAGTTCAATACATAGTCATATTATATTATAAAAAATGACAACCTTAATTAACAAAAAGATGAAGGTAACGGGCTCATTGTCGGCCTCGGCCTACCATGTTCTACCCTCAATAGAGGATGATTCCATAACACTTAACGAAAAACAACCCCTCTATATTACTACTTCTAGACTTCCTATGATGAATTTTGAAACGAAACTTTTCATAAGAGAGGTTTATCCTTAACACCAAGACCTCAATAGGAAGATTGGTCTCGGGATCAATGAACACCTTCTCAACATATAAACAAGGAAAACCCGATGAAACCGAAGCAAATTCACTAAGAAGTTACTCCAGGGCACTTAACAACTCTTTGCCAGATTTCATAGGAACCCACATAATAAGACCAAACTTCCCTTTATTTCTAAATGTACCCACCCCCTTTCAGTGGGTGAGATTTTCAATACACCGTATCACCTTCTGAAACTCCAAATCCCTTATCCTATAATCGACACATAAGAACTTTTGGCCGACTATAGGCCATTTGCCAACCAAATTCCTTATGATATGAACTTTTTTCCAAAGTCGTATAAACCAAATCAGGCACAAGAAGCTAAAGTCTCCACCCAATTCAAAGCATCCAATAGGAGACCTACACCTCCTACCATACAAGGTTCATAGGGAGTCAGTGGAAATGACTGAATGAAAAATATTTTATATAAGAAAAACTCAACCAATGGCAAAGGTTTATCCAATTCCCTTTAAAATCAACAGTCAAGCCCTAAGCATATCCTTAAGGGTTTGAATAGTGCGTTCGCTCTTGCTATCCGTTTGAGAGATGAAAAGTGGTACTCAACTTCACTTTCGTACCCAACCCTTTTGGGAATGAAATCCAAACCTAGATGTGACTGTGCACCCGGGTCTGATTATATGTCTAAGGAATACTCGTGGAGACACAAAAATATCATCTAGCAGAGTTTTGCTAATCCTCCACTGAATATGTAGACTTGAAGGGAATAAACCGCGCGACAACTTAGTCAAAAAACATCCCAAGACCCATATGGGAATCATATAACTTTTGAGTCTGAAGGTAAACCACTTCAACGTCATATTGATGTCTTCCCACTTCTAAATAGGCATTTGGATATCTTGTAGTAAAGTCATCCGGCTTTTTATGTTCGGGCCTTTAATAAATGGCAATTTGGGACACTAGCAAAAAATCCGCTATGTCCCTCTTCAAACCTTCCCACCAATATATCTCCCTTAGGTCATGGTACATTTTTGTCGAACCTGAATGAATTGAGTAGTAGGACCCATGGGCTTCTTGTAGGATTTTTCCCTCACCCCATCTACATCGGGAACACATAATATCCCTTGGTACTTTAACACACCATCCCCCCAAATGAGAATGACTCATTTAACTTGCCGATTCTTTCAACTCCATTATTGGTTGATCAAGGTGTTGTTTGGACGTCACCTCAATCATTAGAGATGACTTGGAGTTATGATGAACTATAGCACCCCCATTTGGAGAACATTCCAACCTCACGCCCAACCTAGCCAACCTATGAACTTCCCTCGCTAGTTCCTTCTTGACTTCGTCAATGTGGGACACACTACCCATAGTCATACAACTTAGGGCATCCGCAACCACATTAGCCTTGTCGGGTTGATAGAGGACACTTATATCATAACCTATCAACAACTCTAACAACCTTCTTTGTCGGAGATTCAACTCCTTTTGGGTAAACATATATTGGAAACTCTTATGGTCGGTAAATACATCAACATGAACCCCATACAAGTAATGCCTCCGAATTTCCAAAGCAAACACTACAGTCACTAACTCAAGGTCATGAGTGGGATAGTTTCACTCATTTACCTTAAGTTTCTTAGAGGCATTAAGGCTATGACTTTCCGTGTTACATAAGCATACACCTCAAACCTACTTGGGATGCGTCACAATAACCTAAGCATACACCTCAACCTAATTGGGATCGTCCAATACCCAACAAACCCTCCTCTTAACCCATTCCGGTAAAGTCACAACCCCCACCGGAGCATAATGTGCCTATCTTTCACCAATATAAAACTTTTCTCCATCGCCTCCCGACCACTCAAATCTTATTACTCTTTTGGGCTCAAAGTGTAAAGGTAACAAGGGGGGACTGCAATTGACGCAAAACAATCCCGAACCGCTATTATAACCCTGCTAGAACCCAAGAAATCATCCTAATGTCTGGAAAGCATGGTCTATGAATGCCAAATTCTTCCCCGCCTCCATTTTCCTTGTGTACTCCTCAAACTCCTTCGCTTGAGAATGATGTTCCCCAATAAATGGTCATCGACCTCAACCATAACTGCACACTCTGCTCATTTTTTGGCGAACATTGATGTTTCTTTAAGGTTTAGCAATCCACCCTCAAATGACCCAGGTATCAAACTTATTCTTTAATATACCAAAGTTCTGTCAATGCAGCGATAATCGAAAAGAATCTAGGTAATTTTGAAAAACCCTATTCATTAGGTCCATACGCCTCCAGAGAATTAGTGAGACACCGAAGACATTCTAAAAAACTCTTATGCCCGTCAACCTAGTCATGACAGTTCGTCTTTGGCTACCTCCTGCACCCTCTCACCCTAAGTTGGTCGATCCCCCGATCTCAAGCTCAATTTTTTTGAAAATGTAGCTTATACCCCTTGGAGTTGATCAACACAAATCGTTAATCGGAGAGAGTGGTACTTTTCTTAATAGCTGAAACTCTAGTTCAATGTGACGGTAATCAATACACATTCTCAAGTAGCCATTCTTCTTCTCATCTCTTCTTCTTCTCAACCAAAATCGAGAACCCATTAATAATACTAGACTATAAGAACCCTTATCTAGTAAATCCCTTGACTCTGAGCCTTCAACGCTTTCAATTTGGTCGGAGCCATGCATATAAGGAGAATGATATGGGATTTGTATCCAGTAAAATCGATACCAACTCAATTCTCCCTTTCGGGAGGAACTACCATGGGGAAACTTTGGAGTCTTGATCTTGGACTCTTAATGTGATATAGACAAGACCCTTTGGATCATTTTACATGCTTTTAAACAGAGATAACGACATCTAAGGAATAGATTCCCCCTTTCAACTCTACACACGCGAGTTTATTTGCGGGAAGTTAACTTCACCACCTTGCGCCGACTTCAATCGGAGGGCAAACCGCATCACCCAATCCATACCCAATATAATATCAAATATCATGCATATCGTTCTTAACTAGATCAAACCAAGAAACTCTACTAGGCAACATTTATACACATCCTTTTTGCAACACCCTCACTCCCCCACCGAAGCTAGACACTATACAAGATTCATGCAATATATCGCTTAAATATCAACTTTTGGCTACTTCAGATAGGAGTAAAAAAGGACAAAGTAGCATCGCCATCAAGAAGGAAGGCATATGCATCAATAGAAATACTTTTTCACAATATACATACTCGGTCACCACTCGGCTAGTCGTACTTCGCACTCCTAGAGTGGAGAGCAATGAAAAGTGGTTCTTCATGGATATCCACTATACCTAACCACTTGCTTGATCTTGACCACCCCTTCTCCTGACCTTCTCAAGTTTGGAACAAACTCCCTCTTGTGACCACCTCTTGTCGCCACAACTAATGCCTTCCGTTTCCTACCAAGCACTCACCAAGATGACACCCTTTCCATATTTGTCACATGTAGGCTCTCTCATTTGGGTGTAGTTTCCACTCTCCCCTTTTACCTCTCAAATTTAGTTCTCTATTTTCATCCGAGCCTTCGGATTGGATGCGGACATGCATTAGAAACTCCACTTCTTAAATCTAGATTTGGTCTTCCACTTCAAGCCATTATTGAAGATAACCCTCCATTAAATGAAGCTTGCTCTCCTTAGTATCTTTACCTCTTTCCGCCGTTATCACTTTTCCTTCTCGACCATCTTTTCATGCCACCTATATAGGAAATGTTCATGTTGTCATGTAGCATAGCTGAATGGCATTGCCCTTGTAAGTCTTTCTGAGACCCCCATTACAAATGATCATGTTGGTCGCTAGGGTTCGTAGAAACGAAGGAGCATAATTTTGAAAACTTATGATTCCGAAGGATTCATGAACCCTTATTCTCTTCCTCCTCGTCGAAGGTTGTGAACTCTCATCCCGTTTTCATCTCTCATCTCCTAGAAGAACCGATCTAAAAAATCCTCAATCTTGAAGATCTCCCAAGTCAAGGACCACCTTCTCAAGGCCTATTTATCCCTTTATTGCCAAACCATTCGTGTGCCTACAAACGTCCTTGAGCTGATACGTTGGCCACTCGTCCTTCTCCTTGTGGACACCCCATGATACAAAAGTATTTTAGAACTTCATCATCGATGAATTGTTGGGGGCTTCATCAACCTTAGACCCGTCAAAGTAGCGCATGATTCATCCGATTTGAAACCCTTAGATAGGAAAAAAAAAGCCAAATGCACCTTAACTCTTTAATGACGAGGAACACAGCCTCCCCCCGTTTGTACTTGGGTTGTCATAGCCTTAGTCTTGGAACAATGTGGAGCTTGATCTCCCTATTTAAATCAGACAGCCCTTAATTCTCTATCCGTCAAATATTCGGAGTGCGTTGATCGAGCTATCGGTCACCATTAGCACCCTTCTTCAAGTGGAGGAACTTACTCACCACGGGGAGGAGCTCTTCCTCGCATTGCAATTCCCTCTCAAGTCTTTGAGCCGCATTCCTTCGGTCGTTCATCCGCTTCTTTACCAGCAAACAATAGTATTCGAATAAACAAGCACACCATAAGTATACTCTAACACCATGATATAAGATTTCCAAGAAGACAGTGACTATCCTAAGACATCATATAGAATTCCTTATTCATAGGTGGTGGCAACGCTTCAACAATTATGGTACAGACCCTACATATACATGGCAGAGAGAGAGACATAACCACTATAATTCAACCTGATGCTCCTGATCACAAAGTGTGTACACATTCGCGCGTTTTCCCTTAGACGTACCCGGCCACGTCATCCTTTTTAATCGCCTAGCGCAGCCTCTTTGTCTCATGTCATACATTCATAGGTGAAAAATGAGGAAAAATTAAAACAACTTTCATTCATCTAATTGGATGTTTACCATGACCTCTACATACACTCATACTATAACTCCTTTAGTGAGTATACAATACCTTTCCATATAGGAAGTTCATAGCTTCAATTTTTTTATTAGACAAGACACACTATAAATATAAATAGAAAAGACGCTCCCTCAAAAAAAATTCTCCTCAGACATCTAAACGTTATCACCCATATGCGCATCAGCCCTACCATAAAATTTAAATAAGCCACAAATAGGCTTATACAGTCGTACAAAATGAAAGCGAATGAAGAATAAAGTCGTAGAACAACAAAAGAACTTCATATCGCAGATATTGGCATTTCCCTCCGGAGTGAGGACCTACCAACTTAGATGATAGAGAATACCTACGCCTTCTCAAGTCGTCTAACAATGAGCCTTCAACTACCAGAACCTAAGATATTTTGGAAAAGGTAAGAAAACAGAGTCTTAGTCTCCCAGATGTACTAAGTATCGAACTCATAATACACATATAATAGCAAATATCTAAAAGGGATATATACTCTTGTCAAAATCACTCCATTCTATCCCTTTAAAAACCTCCTGGCACATAATCAAGAAATCCATACCAACCAACCAAACATCCTTACTAACTCAAACACGTAATATGGCATTCCCCAAAACTTAAAACCCATGATCTTACTACAACCCTATGATCAAGGAATACTCACAAGAATATATAAAGAGTCATCATATCACTAAATACCAAGAAACCTAGTCTGACTCGTCCAGTCAAACGTGCAATGACTAATCAAAGCCCTACCTTAACTCAATCAGTAGACTCACAAGAAACCATATCCATTTCCAACTTCACATATATAACATTTAGATAGACCAGTTCTGTTATTAACAATATACCCAATGCCTACTCATAAGTGTTACTAACATATATAATTCAAAAATGTGCAAGTCCATCATATGCATATCATCATTCCTTCACAACATAAACTATATACAAAATCCTCAAGACTACTCGCCCCTCAGTGCCAACTATGTCAAGCTTTGTAGAGTCTCATAACCTACCTAAACTAAGTGGACACACCTTATTTATCCAAGTTCAGTTCAAGCCTTCTAATCTAATTTTATTTTTTGGAACTATTTTCGATAACCAAAATAGACCACATGAGCTAGTGTAAGAAGCCCGTTTTATCAAAACCCTACACCGAAAGAAGGCGGACTCCTACATGTAGTACAAAAACATAAACATAGCAACTACCTTGGATTACTAGCTATATTCCCTATGCGGAGAAACTAGTTCAATAACTAGAGATATAGTTGACGGACCCTCTTTATGTCTCCATGCATTATAGTGTCCCAATTTCAAGAGTAATGTATGAATGTCCTAAGCTTTCCTAATGTGGGCGATCGACACTCCATAATCTATTTCACGTTCGGTTGTTTCATACTTGATTCTTGTTCCATTCCATGAGCCAATTTTCGAAGTCTTTCAAGATTCTCCCAAAAACGCATAAAGTCCTATGAATTCTAAGCCATGCAAAGATTTCTAAGTTCATTTCTTTATGGATTAATCACGTGTAATTTGATGGGTTTTAAGATTAAAAAAAAAACTCTATGAACTCTCTATTTTAATGAATTTCTAATTTGGCGGATCTATATGGGTGAATTAATCATGGATTAATCTTTAAATTCCTGGCTAGATTCCGTATTGCGGCTAATTGCTTATGTATGCTCAACTGTTTAAATGGTTCGGGCTCCCTTATAATTTTGATCATCTTATATTGAGTATTGATGGTTTAATTGCTTGGCCTAGTCGTATGTAATATTTTATCGTAAAGATATCTTGCTATGTGAGTTTTCTTGAAACAGGCAAAAGGATGATGATTCACGGCTAAAATTGTTTTTTTTTGGGGCAGTGGTAAGTTGACCTAATTCTTGTTTTGTAATAGATTTGGACATTTAATCGTTTTGTCAATGGTATGGTCGCTTATAGGTGGCATTGTTTAATTAGCATTAAATATATAGGAGAATTAGTACTACTCTATAATATATTAATATAAAAGGGTTATCTATATATCTATACTACAGAATAGACGAATATGGTCTTGTCGGCATTATTATGTGAATTATGGTATGATCATGACAATCTCGAACTATGTTGAAGCTTATACAAGTGCATGTACGCATGTGAATGTCACGATAATGATCTGTGGTGGGTTTAGAATGATATGATTGAATGCACCTTGCCTCTCTACTTGATGCAGTATCATGTTAGGACTATGAGAGCCTTTTACAGAATGATGTTGTGATCTTTCGTGGTAAACTAATTGTCTCTACTTGTAACCTCTGAAAGGTATTTATGAATGAAAGACATGAATGTTTAGGATCATAGACCTAACGCTTGTGCCTTCCTTGATGATTATAATGCAATATTCTAGAGTATTCTTGAACCGGTACCTATGCAGCTCCCCCACCCCCTGTCTCGACGAGTCTAGAACCCTAAGTGAATTTTAAACCTTGAATATTTGCTAAACCGAAGGTTAATGATGACTTTTTGATCAAATGGCTAATAGGCGCCCTCTCAAAAGTAGTCAAGTGATCTATCCTACTAGCACATTGGTTTGGCAGCCACCAGTGGACCCCCATCCTTTTTGAAAGAAAATTATCTATAGATGGTAGGACTTAGTGGTGTACCTTCTATATATCCTGGATTGAAATACTACGATGGAAAAAGGAAGCAACCGAGCCTATATGCTCTTTAGAGTAGCTTCTATCTACTTGATGGCAGCGACCCTAGAGTATGAAAGCCTTGATAGTCTTAATCATGTGACAAAATGGGCTGATTACTTAGTTTCTACCTTCTGAAAACTTACGAACACCTTCCATGGTGTGGGTCCTTTATGACACCCAGATTCCAACCTACTCATAGGTCTTGACGATTAGTGCATATTCTTTATAATATGGGCTGTGCATCTCTAGTTCTTTTGAGTAATTCTACAAATGTATATAGGTGGTGATTGGAAAGCTACAATATAATGGAAACGAAATAGGACTTTAAAATTTTGAAATGCTGAGTTAACTTCAGGTCTCCTCAAACATTAATGAAGTCCTCCAATTTTTTACCTTGCTCTCTAAAATGGCTTGATGATATTCGAATGACTTAGTTAAATCATGTTGAATAGAAAGTTCTTATCTGAGACTTAGCTTTGAGGATTACTTAGGTAGGCTTGAAGAGGTGTATCGGGCCAGTCTCTTATGAACCATTATTAGGTTAGTCTTAGAGTTATCTTAGGCAGAGATTCTAAATAATGCAATCATGAACTTTTTTACTCCGGAAGATTTTTGAGGATTAGCTATTCTGTGTGAAGGTGGGTGTATAGGGGCCAACTTACATATCTTACTTAGGTGGATCTAGCTAACCTTTGATAAGTTCTAATGACGGTTCTCAGTTACAGCAAAGGCCCCCAACCGTAAGCTATTGTAGTCTATTCACCAGTTTATTGTATTTTATACAACATGTCAAATTCGTTGTTATTGCATACTTTTGCAAGACTTCAGTAATCTGTTCAGACAGTTTTAATTTATATGCACTTACTTTTATATTGCATTAATTGAATACTTAATTATTCATGAGTCAGAAGATCAAAAGGTATGTTTCTTCTTACTTCCTTTCACCTTAAGTGTTGCTTAGCATTCCCAACTCGCATACTCGTACTTCATGTACTGACATGATCGTATTAGATGCAGACTCAAGGTAACTAGGAGCGCATTCAGGCGCATCTGTTGAATTTAAAGTGACAAGCTTAGAGTCGTTGGTGAGCTCCCTTGCATTCAAAGGACATCTTTATCATCAGTGCAAAAGTATGTTTTATTTCGATTTCATTCTTGTAGGATATTAGGGTCATGTCCCAACTCCATCTTCTCATCTTCTCTTTTTACAGGATTCATAGTTGATAACTGTGAGTTTTTCCGTAGTTCCCCCCCCCCCTCCCCCCTTTTTTTTTCTTCGCCTTGTAATTGCTAGACCTTGAGTTTTCCATTTTGCCTAAGTATTACATTTAAACTATATTCTTGCAGTTTTCTCATGCTTGTAAAGTCCTTTCTCTAAGTTAAGTAGTCCATGCCAAGCGATCGCTCAAAGCCAGCAATGTCTTTCTTGTCGTCTGATGTCGGCACCACGTCCAGGTTGTAGGATCGGGGGGTGACAAACTAGGTATCAGAGCATAGAATGCAGGAGTCATAGGGAGTCTATAAAGTCGTGTCTGTAGATTCTTGGTCATCCGTGTGAAGCATTCCATATTTATTCTTAGGAGGCTACAACATTTAGGAATTCCTCACTTCTTTCATATTCCTTTTCATGTGTTAGAGTTTATCTCTAAAAGTCTTTTTCTAATTCGTTCTTGCGCGTGTTTGAGATAATCATGTCTCCATGAAGAGCAGCAAGAGGTCGTACATCTAGGAGGGATGTTGAACCTTAAGAGTAGAAACTACCAAATGCACATGAAGTGAAACCATAAGTAGAACTTATTAATGCTGAGTTAAGAGAGAAAATTAAGATGGTGAGTCAAGTTGTGACTAACCACGTTAGTCAACAAAAGGAATCTCAACTAGAAGGGGCTGACACCTCGAGGATTCGTGATTTTTTGAGAATGAACCCTCAAAGTTTCACCAGTTCGAGCACTATTGGGTATTTAGAATACTTTGTGAAAGGGTTGAAGAAGGTATTCTATGTGATGCATGTCATTGGTGTTGAAAGAGTAGAATTAGATGCTTACCAACTGAAGAATGTGGCTAGGACTTGGTACAACAAGTTGAAGGAGGGTAGAAAAGATAATGCCCTACATCCAAATTGGGCTTGCTTTGAAGAAGCTTTATTGGGGCGTTTCTTTTCCCGAGAACTCAAACAGACCAAGGTACGTAAGTTCCTCAACCTTAAGAAAGAGTCACTCAGTGTGCATGAGTATGGTTTGAAATTCACCCACCTATCTCGTTATGCTCTGGAGATGGTCAAGGGCATGAGGAGTAGGATGAGTTTGTTTGTTGTTGGCTTGGGTCGTGTTTCAAGAAAAGAGGGACAAGGTGCAATGCTTATCGGAGATATATACATTTCAAGGTTGATGGTCTATGTAAAACAAGTAGAGGAGGAAAAGATGAAGGACAAAGAAGAGTACAAAAACTATAAAGAAAAGATTGGGAATAAGTCTAAGCAGCAGAAATGTGGTTTGAATCGGCCATAGTTTCAGAAATAAAGGGGTTTGCACCATCATCTACCAGTGCACCTGCACCATGAGACATTGTTGAACATCATGGTCAAAACTCTCAAGCGAAGACTGCATATTCACATGGTAGTGTGGCGCATGGATGTAGTAAGCCTCCTGCCTTTACCAAGTGTGGTGGAAACCACTTTGGTGTTTGTTGTGAGGGCCTCGTGCGTTTCTTCAAGTGTGGACTGACCATGCATATCATGAGGGAGTGACCAAAGAACAAGAAAGGCGGTGGTAATGGAGGCAATAGAGATCAGTCTTCATTAGTTTCTCCACCATACAGGGTTGCACCTAGGGAACTATTCTAGTGGTGGTGGAGGAACAAACCGCTTGTATGCTCTCAACAATTACTAAGAACATGAGTGATCACCAGACGTTGTCATTAATATGATTCGAGTCTTTGACCTTACTGTTTATGCATTGTTAGAACAAGGAGTGAGTTTATCTTTTGTACCTATGTTTCCATGAACTTTGAAATTATTCTTGAGAAACATAGTAAACCATTCAGTGTTTCCACACCTGTTGGTGAATCCATTCTAGAAGAAAGAGTCTATCGTGATTGTCATGTTTCCGTCAGTCACAAGAGTGCCATAACTGATTTAATTGAGTTAGACATGGTAGACTTTGATCTCATTCTCGGTATGGACTGGCTTCATGCATGATTTGTCTCAATTGATTGTAGAACTCAAATAGTCAAGTTTTAGTTTCCAAATGAGCTAGTTTTAGAGTGGAAAAGTAGTACAACAATGCCTAACACTTTTTTTGGATCATTGTTACCCAATTTTTTGTAATGTATTGTATTGTATTATATTGTACTCTATTGTACTGTATTGTATTGTAGATATAACGTTTGGCTAGACTGTATTGTTTGTTGTTGTCTAATAACATTTTAATTGTTTGGTTTGATCGTATCATACTGTATTGTAATTTATAAATTTAATAAAATATCCTAATTATTCTAGGGTAGGAAGTTTGACTAGATGCAAATAGTTAAGATAATGGGTGAAATAGTATTGTGAAATATTATGTAAATATATAATTGAAAAAGGAAATTAAATAACAATGGGAACACACCAAATTGGTTGTTCCATAAAATAGGGATCTTAATTGTTACGTAACAACCAAATTTAACAATACAATACAATACATTTTAAGTAACAATCAAAACAAACATTGTAGGTATAGTAACAATACAATACAATACAATATATAACACTGATCCAAACATAGTGTAAGGGTATATTCATTTAATAGTTTAAGGCGAGGAAGTTAGTTTCTAATGGGCGTATGTACCACTTAGTCCGAGTTAATGACTATAGTGATGAGATGCCTTCCCTTTAGTGAGTTCCTAGAGTAAAACAGTTTCTATAAGTTTTTCCTGATGATCTACCCGGAGTCCCTCCTGAAAGAGAGATAGACTTCGGCATAGATCTTCTTCCAGATACTTAATCAATCTCTATTCCTCCATACACCAACAGAGTTAAAGAAACTAAAGAACAATTTAAAGATCTTTTGGATAAAGGTGTTATCCGACCAAGTGTTTATTCTTGGAGCACTCAGGTCATGTGACCATGAAGAATAAGTAGATGATCTTTTCGACCAACTTTAGGGTGCTTCCTGCTTCTTAAAAATTGATCTCAGGTCAGGTTACCATCAGTTGAAAGTTAGGGAATGTGATGTTATAAGTACAATCTTTAGAACCAGATATAGGTATTATGAGTTTTTGGTTATGTCCTTTGGTTTGACCTATGGCTCCTACAGCCTTCATTGGTCTCATGAATAGAGTTTTCAAACCTTATTTAGATATGTTTGTTATCGTTTTCATTGATGACATACTAATATATTCAAGGAACGAAGAAGATCATGTCAGTCACCTCAGGATAGTTCTTCAGACTTTGAAAGCTAAGGACTTATACATCAAGTTCTCCAAGTATGAATTTTGTCTTAAGTCTGTGGCATTCTTGGGCCACATAGATTATGGTGATAAAATAAGAGTGGATACCCAAAAGATAAGCATTTTAGAGTTGTTCTAGACCTATGTCTCCAACTGATATTAGAAGTTTCTTGGGTTTGTCTAGCTATTATAGAAGGATTTTTTAGGGTTTTTCATCTAATGTCTCCGTTGATCAAGCGGACTTGAGAAAACAACTAAGTTTCTATGGTCGCAGCTTGTGAAAAGCTTAAGGAGTTGAAAAGAGTTGACTAGTGCTACAGTCTTGGACTTTACGAGATGGGACCCAAGGTTTGTGGTGGAGTCTGACGCATCAAGAGTTCGTTTGGGTTGAAGGATAATGAACAATGGCAAAGTGATAGTAGGACCTTGAAGGTTGAAGGTCCATGAGACAAAAAATTATCAACGTATGCACTAGAGTTCGATGTCGTAGTTTGCCTTGAATCCTGGTGTTTGTTTTTTTTGGCACTACAGGATTGGTGTTATGTGACCTCTCACTGACCCCACGACTACCATATGTGTTCCCCCAGCCTCCGCTCATATCCGCCCTGGCAGATCTGCCCTTCCTTTGGAAGGGATGTCAGATACCCAATTTTACATCAGTAAGAATGAGCCGCGAGAATCTGATATGAGTATTCTTATCACCCAGGTAAGTCTACGTCTGAGAGTACCCTTCCATGTTGAGCCATACACGAGGGAGTGAGGAAAGATGTGCACAGACTTGCACGCGTTGGGGGTCATATTATGGATCCGTATTAGAAATGAGAAAATCAGTGGTGACCAATGGGGAGGAGTCATCATTAGTCGTCAGAGGCCTGAAGAGAAGCAAGACTAGACCATTTATTCTTGAATGAAGGCCAAAGTTCATAAGCAAGAGTATGGCTTTTGAACAAGGGGGGGGGAGATATGCTGAAGTATCAGGAGATTATGTGTACCTAGGGTGGATGACTCCAAGAGAGGATAATGGAGGAGGTCATGTTAATATATTCATACATCCGGGTTCCAATATATTTACCGCGTCTTGAGCAGAAGTATATTGGTGGGAAGGGTAGACGAAAGGACATTGCTAGGTTTGTTGCCAAGGTCCAAATTGCCAGCAAGTGACTGTAGAAACCAAAGACTTGGAGGTGTTGGCTCAAATATAGACTTTCGGAAGGGAAGTGAGGATTATTAACTGGACTGATCACAGGCTTGCCAAGGTCTCACGGTACGAACATGATTCTATTTGGGTAATTGTGAATGGAATGACAAAATCAGACACTTTGGTCTGGAAAGGACTACCCAGTACAAACGAGATTATGCCGAAATTGTACATAAAGAAGTGGTAACACTCATGGAGTTCCTATTAGCATTATTTAGATATACTGCAATAATTTTACTGCACAGTTCAAGAAATCTTTCAGAATTGGTGTGGGGCAAAGGTGAACAAGCACGTTTTTCATCCTCAGAGAAGAAAAGAGAGGGTACTATCCATGCTTAAAATGACATATGAGAGCTTGTGAGATGATTTTAAAGGGAATTAGAATGATGACCTACCTCTCATGAGTTCTCCCCAAATAATAGTTATCATTCGGAGCATCAGATGGCTCCATGTCAAGGCTATGTCGGGAGAAGATGCAGAGATCGCCGTAGAGGTGGTTCGGGTTGGTCAAGAAGGGTGAGTAATAACCGATCTAGGTCACCAAGATTTGAAGAAGGTGAAAGGATTCAAAGAGAGGCTGAAAACGGCACAGGGTTCGCAAAAGTGTACACAAATGTTAGGAGAAGGTCGTTAGATTTTTAGGTGATGAATGGGAGATTTAAAGTTTTCACCATGAAGGGTGTTATGGAGATTTTTTACGAAGGGGAAAATTAGTCCCCTGGGTATATGACTTATGAAATATCAAGAGAGTTGAGAATGTAGCTTATGAGTTGGACTACCACAAGGTTAGCAATGGTTCATTCGGTATTTTCATAATTTCTATGGTTGAAGAGTGAATGGTAATCTCTTTGATTGTACAACTAGAATGTTGGGGGGATTAAGGATAGTTTATAATATGAAGAGATTCAGTTAAATTTTGGGATCCGTCAGTCCAAGTAGAAAAACTGTTAAGGTGCATCAGTCAAACTCCATTAAGGAATGATTTGTGAAGAAGAAATTCGGAGGTGAGGAGAATATGAACAGAGTATCACATCTCTTGAATCCGGGAGAAGGGAGATCAACTACTAAATTCTATCTTAGCGCTTTAAAGACTATTGGTATGATGTTATTACTTGATTCTTGTTTGTTGAGTATTAAAGGAGGTTTACTTCCTAGTTAGTGAAAGGCAATCTCATTCAAGGACAATTTTCCTAGGGGGAGATATTATAGTACTTAAAAATAGTTAGGAATAGCTTACGAAGACCAACTAATCACTTTTGGAAAGAAAGGGGAAACTTTGGGGAAATTCCTAGTTCAAAAAGTGAGATTTTGGTGTTTTCAATGGACATAACTTCTAGCTAGGGATGAGCTCAAGTAGTCTTGTTATGGTTGGAAAAATCTTTCCAACGGATGCTGAGTTGCACAACTTCGATATCGTAATGAGGAGATAAGTCCTTTCAAATGTTGGGTGTTGAAAGTAAGGGAAGTTCAATTCGGAATTTAGTAAGGGATAAAGTAGGATTTTTACACATATTCCTAAAAAAAAAAAATCGGGGTTTTTTTTTTTTTAGTTTAATTGGGTAAAAACAAATTTTGGTTAATTAGAAAAAATTAGTTCACGCTTAGCGCTGGGAGAAAGAGAAAAGGACAGAAGAAGAAGAAAGAGAAAGATGTTCGCCAGAACGGCCGAATAGATCTAGGAATTCGTCAGGGTGATCCCATTAAGGTATGTGCGATATTCATGTTGGATTATTCAGGAATACACAATCTTGCTCAGTTTCTAGTTTTTGGAGTTATTCCTATGATTTGAAGTGAAATTCTTGATAGATTCTTGTCAATCTCTTTTGGTTAAGTTGATTGAATACCCGTGATGATGATAAAATTTTCACTGTCGTTTTTGAGTTAGATCTTTTGGGTAGTGATTAGTATGATGATCCAAAAGGGGTGGGTAGTGGAGCAACCATGGAGGTTTAAGCGTTTTGGGTTTGAAATCGAGTGAAAAATCCGTCAGACGCACCTGTGGTTGAAAGGACAGGTCTGTCGTGCCTGCAGAGCACCAGAAGTTATTCTCAGTTAACAAGGACTGGCAAAAGGTGCGCACCAGTCTGCCAGAACCAAGCCTCCGTACATTCGAGGCTACCACGGCGCCAAACAGTATGCCAACAGCATTTTCGTCCAGTTTCATGTTGAGTCTTTTAAGTCGTTCCAAGGTACATTACACGTCCGTAATTCTAATTACTTCAAATATGTACAAACACCTTAAATATCATTAAAGAACTCAAATTCATAACCTGGAATCCATAATTCAATTCAAGAAGTTAAGATGAAAGTCAGGGAAGTTGAGGCAAGTTCTAAACTTAAGAAGTAGTCAAAGTAAGTTCTAAAGATTTTCAAGAGTCGGATTAAAATATTTAAATCCTTTTTCTAAGACCTTAAGTTCAAGTTAGACAGATTTAAGTGAAGTTTTGTTTCAACGGTACTGACTAAGTATCATGTAGAGACTAAACAAGGATTTTGATTTAAACAAGAAGGATACTTTGATTTCTAGGAGCATAAGGAACATTTAGAAAGAATATAGCCTTCTATAAGAAATAAGCAGAGAAACTAAGATTCCAAGATAGACTTTAAGTAAGATTTGAGTACTAATCTCAAACACATAATAATATATTTGTACAATATAAGAGCAGTATAATTTGGGAGTAGTATTGGAGCAACGATATGGGGGGAGAGTTTAGACAATTCATAGCCCCCCGTAAATCATGTAGCCATCATGGAAAAAAAGGGTCATACTTTTACATGAAACCCTCTTCACAGTAAATCGTGATTCCCCCCCATTAGAGATGTAGTCTTATACCTTTGCAGGTATAGGATCGTTGGCAGCTTGAGTAGATCGTTGTATCATCACAATAGCTCTTAAGTGATGGTTGTCAGTTAGAGAAACTCCACAGAAGTCATTGTATTCTTATATACATTATTTTACTTATATTTTTACATACATCTCAGA
This sequence comes from Solanum habrochaites, assembly GCA_027704765.1. Classification (NCBI taxonomy): domain Eukaryota; kingdom Viridiplantae; phylum Streptophyta; class Magnoliopsida; order Solanales; family Solanaceae; genus Solanum; species Solanum habrochaites. Next base: position 102,844 of record JAKWJA010002302.1, on the reverse strand, counting down.
GTTAATTGTATCTTTCAATTATTCAGAGATTTTAGTATTTTCTAGACAGTTTTCTTTATATTGCACTTACTTTTAAATTGTATTATATGGAATGAGTTAAATTATTCATGAATTGAGTAGAGTCAAGGTAAGTGTTCTTTCTTACTCCTTTTCAAGCTTAAGTATTATTATCATTCCAACTCGGATACTCGTACATTTAATGTACTTACGCCAGTTGTCCTGCATCGTATTATGATGCAGATGCAGGTGGTAACTAGAGCAGCATTCAGGGCATCGGTGATCGTGAGCAGCTTGAATCAGTTAGGGATCTCCTTCATTCGGAGGACATCTTGTCTGAGTTAATAGTGTTATTTAGCACCTGATTTTAGGAGTTAGGGTCTTGTCCTAAACATCCATCTTTATTTTTAGAAGCTTCATAGACATTACAATGTTAGTTTTCCTAGTATTTTCATTCCACTTGAAATTGACTAAGACTTGAAGTTGCATTTGTCAAGATTACATTTAATTTTAATATTGAGTGATCTCAGAGGTAAGTCTTAGCTAGTTAAGTAAGTCAGGACAACGGTTCGCTCAAATAGCCAACAATAGCATTGGGGTGGCGGCCACTCATAGGTGTAGGCTCGGGGTTACATAAATTACCAACTAAATACATTATTATGCTAACTATTTAAACAATTTTAACGAGTTTAGTTTTTCTAAATACAACAACTAAGTAACAACGAAACCCACATTATTCTTCTAAAAAATTTAAACAACATTAACAATTTAACACGTTATTTATGACTGTATATAACAAACTAAACTCACCACTAAATCAAATTATTTTTATAACTTATTAAACAACTACAATTTAATACTATGTTGGACTTAACAACCAATTAAATTCACCAACTAAATAACGTCTGTTTCTACTTATTTAAACAACTCAACAAGTTCAGTATTAACTTAATTCAAAATTAATCCACCAACTAAATCACTTATTGTATTCTACTTATTAAACGATGGTTAACTAGTTTGTTTTTCTAAATACAATAAATAAATTCCACCAAACTAAACAACTATATTTCTAACTCATTTAAACAACTTAACAATAAATGATTTATTAACACTTAACAATTTTAATACGTTTCCAAACTAAGCTTAGATCAACACTAGATAGACACAAATTGATCTTATAGAAAATACAGTTTTATCATCAATAAGTCAAACTAGTGTTGTGATACGTATTATAAGATGGACACACTCATCTTGCAAGAAAATCAATTTTGTCATCAATGGATCAACTTGTGTTGGTACTCTACTAAAGAATATATTGTTTCTAATTTAAAGCTAAGTGTCAATATGGACCCAAATCGATCTGGCCAAGAAAAATAAATTTGTCAGTAATTAAGGGGATCAACACGTGTTAGTACTTATGATTAACAAAAATACATTATTCCCTAATTAAGGCTTTATATCAACACTAGATGCCACACATCGATCTGCCAAAAAAATCAATTTTGTATCAATAGGGACAACTAGTGTGGGTACTTATGCTAAACAACAACACATTATTCCTAAATTAAAGCTTACTATCAACACTAGATGGCCACAATCGTCTTCAAGAAAATCAAATTTGTCGCAATAGGATTAAATAATGTTGAGACTTCTGCTAATAAACAAACACTCGATCAACACAACTGAAAATTATCCATTAATATTAAAGCAAATATCCATACTAGATGGACACAAAACAGATTGTGAAAACAATTGTAATTGCAAAATTTAGAAGTTTAGAAGCACCAATTTTATACTTTATACTTTGATGTGAAGAATCAACTATAATTTGTATAATTTTTTAGGAGTTAATTTTGAGATATCTCAGTGGCTCCTAGCCAGGAAAGATCTAAAATAAATTAATATGTAGAAGTCCAGGTTCATTCATATCTAATTGCTACGTAATTAGGTAATATTCAAAAACTAATTAGTAGTTGTATGAAGTTCTAAGTATAAGGTCAACTTAGATTAAAGTTGACGTTATAAGTCTAAGTTCAAGTTGTAAGTTCTAGTTCAAATTTATTTAAGTTAAGTCGAATTAAGTTCAACTAGTTAAGGTCAATAAAGTTCAAATAAATCCAAGTTGTAATAAGAACTCAAATAGTTATAAAAAATTAAGTAAACAGGAATTCAAGTGCTATTCCTAATTAATTTCATTTATAATAAATTCAAATCAATGGAGTTCCAAATACAAACTACCCCTAAAATTACAAATTCAGAAATCAAAGTATATTCAAACTACTTTCCTAAATTCCAAATCAAACTAGTCTTAAAAATTCACACTTATTCAACACTAGTCCTGAAATCTCAAAAGGCTAACTTGTTGCTCTAAATCCTAAATTCAAACTAGCTAGTATTCCTTAATCCCAAATTCAAAACTATTAGGGCTAAAATAATTCAAAACTTAGTAGAGTCCTAAAATGAAAAAAATCTCAATAATACCTGAAATCAGCAACTCTTAACTAAACCTAATTCAAACTATTCCTACAATCCAAATTAAAAACTAATGTAACTCAAAAAGACACAAGGTCAAGCAAATCTAAGATCATACCTAATTCAAACGAACCTAACAATACATTTTCAAGTCAATAATAACGCAATCTCATTCAAACAAACAACAAGAAACCAAAGTCAATAATCAAATTACAATACATCCCCCAATCTAACAGAATTAAATGTGAAGAAAAATTGAAACAAGAATTTCAAACATAACTTAAAGAGAAGGAGATATGAAGGAGCGACGAGATGTAGGGCGCGGCGGTTCAGCAACGAGTAAATGGAGCAGCTCTGGCGTAATACAGTGACGGCGCGAGGCGTCTTTGCTTTCTTTACGAACGTGGTCGGGAAAGGTCAACGACAGTGGAGGTGAGGAGGGGGGGGGGGGATCAGAAAGGGGAGGAGGGAAAGGGAATGGGAGAATTCACGATGGTATTACATATTACTGAAAAGCAACGGACGTGTCGCTCGATTTTTTAAAAAATAGTGGACCAATATTTTGGACAAAATGCAACGAACTGAGAGGATGTTGTTCGGCGCTTTTAAAAAATGTTTACAAATTTTTTTACAATAAGCGGAAGTAAATAAAGATAAAGAAGTTGTCCGTCTCGCATTCAAATAAACTAATATTTTAAAAAAATGAAGCGACAGAAGACAACATGTATAATTAATATTTTAATTTAGATATAATTATTTTTTAATAAAAGCGGCCGTCGCATGCTATTGTGAAACATAATTATTTATATTATATATATTATATATATATTATATATATATATAATATTATTTGGGCCAAATCCCCTAAACAACGATGAGGCTAAGAGATGTTGTCGGCTCATTTCGTCAAATAATTAAAAAAATAATATTTTAATAAAAAGTAACAGACATTATCTCAAAAAACTGTCGCATTTGAGCGGCACTGTACGTCGCATTTAATTTGTCATTTTTCCCAGTGTTTAGCAACTGTGAATTAGTTGACATATATGTCCCTTCAGGTTGGGGTCTGCATAAAATATGCATTTAAAAAATTATTAAATTAAACAATAGGACATCTATGCTAATGGCTATTTATACACATAGGATCCTAAATAAACTAAGCATTAAACTATATGTTTAAGTAAGAAATGATTCTCTTGTGAAATTCAAGAATTAATTGGAGTATTCTCCATTTCTTACTGCCGTAATTACAAAATGTTCACATCAATTTATTTTTTACACGGCATCCTCCCCAAAATATTTGCGAATTACGCATTCTTCCCGAATAAATTGTATTCCCATAATTTATAGGAATACGAAGAAGAAAACTCTAAATAATATGCAGAGGAGGAACGACGAGTGACTACGGACGGAAGAAGAAGGCAAAAGTTTCAGTACTGAGGTTGGATTATTGGGATTTAAAACAGTACTATATTTATCTTCAAAATTAAAAATAGTTTTTTATAGTTAGATTGGGCCATAGCCATGGCCAGGTGTCATAAGTTGTTATAATTATTTTAGCTGCAACATTGGAATTACATCGCAATGGTTTTATGTATATCATTATCATTTCGGTCAAATGAGATAATTTCTTGTTTAATGTCAAGTTTATATTTATCTTTCAAAATTAAAAATAATTTTTATAGTTAGATTGGTCATAGCCATGGTTCAGGTTTCATAATTTTATAATACTGTTGTATGCTAACTTGTGAATTACGCATACATGATTTGATACTGATTGTTATTTTGTGTTTAATATATATATATATATATTAATATTAAAGTTTCTAATAGGTACTAGTCTTTAGTGGAAAGTATCTAAGTGAACTTATGCAAATAATTTTAAGGAGTCATGAATGACTTAAGTCATAATAAATTGTCATGGTGAATATAATTATAGAAATATTGTATTTATTTTTATATAATAGAGACTAAATAATGACCCGTGTATGTCTTATAGGTGATTTTTTTCGAAATTATGATTTTGGTGATTAGTAGAGTCAGTATTGTAATTTCTAATAGAAAACTAGTTAAGTGACTTTAGTATAGAAATTTTTTTGTTGGCTGACAATCGTCCACGAAGGCCAATCATTCCATATTGGTCAGCTCACCATTCATCCTACTTACATTTACAAATCCCCCCTTCTTCACAGGCTTCCTTTCTTGTCGACTTTTATTATTACAAGTGTGATCTACTTCTTTGCATAGCTAACACACCACTGATTATTAATTTAGAGAATCATGCTGCTGGAGGGAGTCAATGGGAATATCATATTGTTGTGAGGTTCGTCACATAGTTGTTCCCTTTTTTCGCATTTGGTCATATTTAGGTATTTGTTCGACTTTCTAAACAAGTATCCATTTCATGGTGTTAAAGTTTTATTTTCACTGAATCTGGCCAATAACAAAACAGAGGGAAATCAGTGGAACTCTGCTCAACTACTAGTATGTCCATCTCCACTTCGTCCGCAAGCGAAGGTCTACCTCCTGGGCTGAAGGACTGCTGAATTGGACACCAGTAACTGCGAACTTCTCAAGGGAGTTGCTTTAGACCAAATGCAACCAAAATCGTCTTTACTTTCCAATATCGACCCCATTGGTTCTTTCGACTTGTTCAAGATTGGCTCCCTAAATGGCGGATGAATTGGAGACAAGTCTGTTATTACTCCGTTTTTGTTGCAATCTCCACGCTTTTCTTACGTGCCTGCTAGGTCCCGTCAACCCAAAAAATTATTCATTCTTGAAAGACATGAAAAAACCTCCCTGCATTTCCTCCACCTTGTTACCTCAGCAAAACCTTTGAAGCTCAAGATTTTCTATACATTTTAAAGAGTTTCCCTGGAGTCCTACCAGCTTGCTCAGTATATGACCGTGTACTCTTCAGGTAGAAAGGGGTGCTCTGCCTATACTAGCTAAATTGTCCAAATGGAAGGACCTTATATCGAATACGTAAAATCACAATTCAAGAAACCTGTTTTTTAGTTGGACAAGTAGTACCTGATCCAACCTTAAGGAGAATTATTAGAAGAACGATGGTGGTAATTGACTACAACAAATTTGAATAGGTCAGTGTCGCCTCCCCCCCCCCCCTGTTATTTACTCGTCTTTCGGAGCAAAAACATTTTGAACTGATGATCAGATAAAAGAACTAGCTTTAGGTTTTGGAAGAAGAGAAACAGGGATTCCTTTCTTTCTTGTCTAGAATTTTCCTGCAAATATTGATTTTCAACTGAACTAAACAGAGTCTTACAAAAAGGGTTATGGAGAGAGTGAAAGAAAGAGGAATTATTCATTCAGGTTGGGTTCAGCAACAACAGATTACTTGCACATTCGAGTGTTGGGTGTATGTATGTCATGCAGGATTCAGTTCAGTGATTAGAGGCCCTTAGTGAAGGATTGTCCAAGTTGTTATGTTGCCACAGAAAGGTGACTCAGTTCTTGAATTGCAAAACTAGTGAGTGGGGATATGAAAGCTGGGGTGAGGTGAATAGGAGAGATGAAGATGGATTATTTGGTAAACAAGATATTAAGGAAGCTGAAGAGATGGTGATGATGGAAGGAGCCAGGTAAAGTTTAGGGAAAATCAGAGAAAAATGGAAGGAGTTTCTGTTGAAAGAAAATACAAATGCAAGTTATTGAGGATTAGGTGTATGAAATGAAGGACATGGCTGAAGATTCAACGAACTAGCTATGATATGTCTCATAACCGCGATTTTAATAACTAAGATCTGAAATCATATATGAATAAGATGTAAATTATGATGAATAAGATCTTATTAAGTAGGAACGAATGACGCTTCCGTATAGTTGCATTATGATGATCAAGAAGTATTTCTCAGTGTACCATTTTTTTGTACTTTTCACTTCATCAGCAATTTAGGATGAGGTCAACTTCTTTCACTTGGACCCAACCTGAAATAAAAATATCATATGTGAATAAAGAAAGGGAGTTTTAAAGGGTATCAAATTAAAATGTTCGTTATAAAATATAACTTAATTAAATTAAATATTTAGTGAGAAGTTTGTGGAGTTGAAACACAAAAGGTCCATAAAAAAAGTGAGGCACAACAGTAAGGCTTCAACGTGCAGTTGACCCATTGAACATCAATACAACATTTAAAAATGACTTTACATTTATCGTGCACTACAAAATTCATGAGAAAATAACGTTCAAACATAATATAAATTGTTTATGCTTCACATTAAATTTGCAGAATTTTTTTATTTTTTTATCTAAATTTCATTTAACTATTGAACTAAAAAATAAGATTATTTCATACCACTTTAATTGACTAATGGGGGAGGAGGGAGGGGGGGGGGGGTGTTACAGAGAAATTGATTAATGGTTATCAAGGGTCACATTAGATTTTTATTTACTTTTACCCAAAATTTTTTTTCAAATTACATGAAGGAGGCTAAGTGATAGTGAAAGTGGAAAGACCTCAAAAGTTAAATACTAAAATTTAAAAAAAAAAAAATTAAAAATTATTAGCCAACTTATTCTTAGGAGAAATAATTGTCATGACTAGTGGTGCTCACGTGGGTTCTGAGTCCACATTAATGCTAAGCGTTATCAAGGTAAATTAAATTTTTTTTGTTTATTTTTTTCTCAAAAATTGTTTTAAATTATCATGAAGAGCAAAGACAAAAGTGGAAAGACCTCAAAAGTTAATATAAAAACTGTGAAAAAGAACTATTGGACAACTTATTCTTAGGGAAATCTTAGGGAAAATTATTGGCATAATATATACATTTGTCCTTTACTTCACTTCATTTTATTATTATGGCCTTCAACCTTGTTATTGCACAATAGACAAAAATTGTATAAAATTAAATAAGTAGACACACTTACCCTGCATACATAAAACATGTAGGACACCACTTAGATGCAATTATCATTACGATGCCACGTAGAATGTGTGTATCTATTTATCAATTTTATACAATTTAATGTCTGATTGTACCATCAAAATTGGATGACATAAATGTAAAATAAGACCAGTTAACGAATTTGATGTATTAATGGTCAAAAATATTTTTGTCATACTAGTGATGCCCATGTGAACTTCTGGGTTTCACATAAAGGATAAATGTTATCAAGGTCCCACTATATATTTTTGGTTTACTTTTTCCCCAAAAACTCTTCCAATTATCCTAAGAGCGATAATTCAAAAGCAAAAAGACTCAAAAGTTAAATTACTAAAAAGTGACAAAAAACTTATTGGCCAACTATTCTTAGGGGAAAAAAAATTTTTTTCTACTAGATGATGTTCATATGGGGTCCACATTAAATAATAAATGATTATCAAGGTCACACACTTTTTTCGTTTACTTTTTACCCAAAAAAATTTTTTAAATTATCACGACAGCGCTAAGTCAAAAGACCTCAAATTTGAATTATAAAATGTGACCAAACTTAGTGGCCACTTTATGCTTAGGGTAAAAAGTATTTGTGTCATTAAATAGTAGATGCCCCTGTGGCTTTATAGTTCCCATATTAATTTTCATTACTTTTTACCCAAGTTTTTTTTTTAAATTATCAAGGAAGAATGCGAAGTTAAAATTGAATCTCAAAAGTTTAAATTCACTAAAATGTGATTAAAAAAAAAAAAAACTTATTGGCCATCTTATTCTTGGGGAAAATAGTTTGGTTATGAGATATATGGATGCCATGTGGGCTTAATGTCCACCCCACGGTAGCAAACATATATGCCCAAGTAAACTTGCCTTTTTGAGTTCTTATAATAAGTATTTTATTATATTGTAGAAACAATAACCATTAAACAGAATACTAGGACTCTTCCCTTCCTATATCCGTGATGTTCTCTCTATTCTGTTCTTTCTCTCTTTTTATTTTTTTTTTTTTTTTTCTTATTAATGTACATTATTAATATTTATAACACGTTATCATTACCAATTCTATCACTTTGAGTATTAATTCAAATTTAACGGATCTTCAATATGATGTGTTGGGCCACGGTGAGAAACCAAAAAAAAAAAAAATAGATGCAGATACTAAGCTTTACTTGATAATGTTTTTTTTGTATCAAAGTATATTTATGGCATTTGTTTGAATCTCTCCGATTTGAAACAAAGAGGGTTGGAGTTGCCTTCTGATGGTATCAATGGTTTAGATATCTCTTGTTTTAATTCTTTTGCGATGATGGGAATTAACTAATACGGAATTACTATTGAGATTTGTCTTCTATTTGTGTAGAATTAGTAAATATTATTTTGCATATTAAGTTCCTTTGACAAGTTAGTCTATCTTTTGGTGTAGCTCCTTTCGAACTCAAACGTATATATATAGGTCCTTAAATAAAATTTTATAGGAGATCTCTTAAGAGATCAGATGCTAGGTCAATAATTTTATGTGAGACTGTAGGTCCTTTTCGTTAATTGCCATAAAGAGAAGAGAAAATATAAAAAAAGACAGTACATGAAATTAGTATATCAGATTGTATGCACAACTAATTCTTATACATTGATATCGAAGTGTTTATCATTAATTTGTATGTTTAATCATCAAAACGCCTAAGACCTTCATTTCTAAGTATTTGGGTTGATTGCTGATAACTAATGACTGAAACATTTCTTTATCTCGTGTAGTTTAGTTACTTGATGAACTATTGATATAAAACAGAAATCTATTTATGATTATGATTATAAAACTGCTAATCTGTAAGGCTCTGGGTTGGAATTTTTATTTTTGGATTATTATAAATTTCATTAATTAGGATAAGACGAGGATCAAGTTTCAATGCACAAAGGATAATACAACGATAAAGTCTCGATGCACAATGACGAATAACATTTTTGGTTTCAAATCCAATCATATTATGGCTTAGCATACCTTTATATGAAACAATATTGGGTGAAGTCCCAACACAATACATTTGATACTAGCAAATGATAAAGCTCTGATAACAAAAAAATTAGAGTTTGTTCTACATAATATGCTCCCATTCTTAGAAGAATTTATGGATGATAACGTTCAAGTCAGAAAGATGATAATGATGATATTAATTGTGGGTTGATACAAATTAATATGGTAAGAAAAAAGAAAAAAATAATGTCCTCATTGTGAAAATAAAAAGTGAAAGAACAGGGCTTGTGGCAAAATAGTTTCTTCAAATATGAAGGGAATTTTTTCATCAATTTGATATGAAAGATATTTGGGTACTGGTTACTGAGCTTCTAATTGATAAACCTATAAGCTTCCACCGAAGAAATGAAAAAATGATGCTACACTTGATCTTCAATAAGTGAGGTTGAGGTGTATCAATATAAATATAATAAATGTCAAGATCTGACAAGAAACTTTTAATGAAAAAATTAGAAAAGCGCGTATATCTTAAATCTACTTTTCAACAAAGAATGTCCTAGTTTAATTGGAACGTAAGTTTAAGAAAAAAGAAGACTTTTAATCTTGTGGTTCTAAAGTCAAGTTTGTAATGTACAAAAAATATTTTAATGGAAGGTAAACATATCATGGGAAAGTTAAAAGTTAAGGGTGTTTCCAAAAAAGAACAGGGGTCAGTCTTTGTAACAACTAAACAGGACATGAACAAACGGGTTCAAAGAGGCGTACATTAGTTTAGTCACTTATTATGAAATGATGTGACTTGTATAAAAATCGTAATAACTCTACATGTTTGAAGTGAATGTGTCATACTATGAAATGAATAATGAATTGCTCAAATATGACTTGACTAAAATATCACAACCCATCTGACGGGACCGTCTTGAGAGAATAAAGAATTTTATTTTGGTATAAAATGATCATTGGTACAGTAATTTTAGTACATCACATATATTATGGAAATAGTGTTATTATGAACTACCACATAACAAAAGATGAAAATAATTCCTCGCACCCACAATTGCGTCGTTATGTATCTTTGTGCGTCACATTTTTGTGGATATACAATAAAAAGAGAAAAGATACTAAATACAAAGTACATCAAGAACAAGTTTGCTTGTATGATTTTTGGACCATGACCATAATGATATAACTTTTCTCTTTGAAAGAGATGTCCACCACACAACATGTATGAAATCACGTGGTAATATCGAAAATGTCAATTGTGACTTGGTGGAGATACTGTGCTTACTACATAAAGAAATTAAATTTCTCATTAATATTACATATTGTAGTAAGTCTCGAAGAGTTTTTTTATGTTTTTCAAAGAATTTTTTTTTAATTTTTTTATAGTAAAGAAATAAAATAAATATTTGAAACTACAAATAGAAGATTTAAGATATTCAATTACACTACAACAAAATTTGTTATAAATATTTACATGAAAGATTATCCTATTTTCATATTGTTTGTGTACTAAAATGCCCTGATGATGCAATTACTGGCAAAACAGTCTACAGTTATTTGAAATAAGATCACTTAACATGACCATGATGACCATCCCGGTTCCAATATAACACCCAAGAAATGAAAATTCAAGGATTATATATTTGAAAAATAATAATCTTCGAGAACTCTTTGTATTGTTTCTTCTTGTGATAAAATTATCGATTGTGCCATTTAAGGTTGACGATTTGGTCGTCGAAAGTTTAAAATGTATAGAAATGAGTCCGTTCACATCTATGTGGACCATTTACTAGATATAACTGTATCTTTATACGGTCACGTTTCTCATTAAGCACACTTGCAATTTTATTTGCAAAGATTGTTTGCATCGAAGTGATAAATCAAGAGCGCTATCAAATGTAAAACTATATTGACAATGGTCAATATAGATCCTGTCACGCCCAAAGCTTACACCCTGGAAAACACCGTCTTTCAGAGACCATTTCTGGCCACCAGCGAATCTTGGACTGACTTACTTACTCAGCTGATTGCACAACTCCAACATAAACAAGAATTAAAGCCAAGATTTAAAACAAATACCTGCAAATTAATCTGGCCACGTGGGCAACTTGAGTCTGAAGAAGTAAATTAAACTCCAAACTGAATTACTAAAGTCTACGAAGCCTCTAAAGGGAATGTGGAGACTACCCCCATATCCTAATGTGGAACAGACTAGAAAGAAGTAAAAACTGATGTCCTCCAGAAATGCAAAGGAGTCCTCCCCATAACTGTGGAGGCTTAACGGATCAACGGTGCCCTGCCTTGCTGATCATTGTTACCTATGTCCCCCTTCATCATAAATATCAGGCCAAACTGGCGATCAGTACATTGAAGTATTAGTATGCGCATTAGAACACGTAACAACAGTTATGCTTGAAAAGAACTAATAAGAACACTTACTTTTGCTCTGCCTCAACGCATGAGCTACTTACTCTTATTCACTATACACATTTTAAAGTAAGTGCAATATAAGAAATACTTCCTTAAAAGCATGTTTGTTAACGCTCATTTTGTTTATTTTAATAAGTATATAAATCATATTTAAGAATATATGTAAAAAGTACCATAACTGATGTATATGGCAAATAAAGATACTTCTATGAGAGCTTCTCTAGTCGACAATCATCCTTAAGAGCTATACTGATGATATAACATTACTCGCCCAACAAAACCCACACCGCCCCCCCCCCCCTGCCCTTCCATCCTAACCTTGCAGATTATAGGACCTTTCATATCCTAATGGATCAACTAGTGAACTATAGAGCGTTCGCACAAAGTATTATCCTTTTCTACTATGATGGCTACATGGTTACATGGAGACTGAGTTAATCTGAACTCATATCCCCACATCGTGTCATCAATACTACCCAAAATTATTATATCCTGCTCTTATGTTTTTAATACATACTGATTCTTTATTGAGATAATTATCTCAAACATTGCTTTTAAAAATCCGTTTGTTTGAAAAATAGTTTCTCTTTCTTCTATTAAAATTAATCACAGGCTCGGTGGAAGTCTGCTTCCTTTTTTTTTCTCAAAAGCTTAAAAACATTTAGTTTAAGGCTCTGAGGACTACTTAGTTCCCGTAATAACTCCTTGAGAACTGAATTGAACTTGAGACTCTTTGCTTACTTGAAACTAACTCTTAGGGAATACTTAGTTCCCTTATAGATTTGGAAGATTTAACTCGACTCTTTTTATCTCTTTCTTGACTCAAAATTGAGTCGTAAAATCAAAAGTTCAAATGTTTACATAAGACTTTTGAAAACCTTTAAGACTTAACTTCAACTTAAACTTCTTATTTTAACTTGACTCTTAACTTTCCTTGAATATATTATGGATTCAAGGTTTTCAATTTGAGTCTTCTTGATGAATTTCTAGTATTAGTGATCATTTAGAAGTGTTAAGAAATGCATTGGAGGATGTTAAGTACCGTAGAAGGGCTTTCAAAGGTCTAAACTAATGAATGCTCTGGTTAAAACGATAGGGTCGGGCGGACTGGAGGCGCGCCGTTCCAGCCTAAGTTGACTGAGTCCTGATTCTAGAGCACTGGTAGAGTGCCGCGCTAGGCCTTGGTTGACTGAGGCAAAAATTCTGGTCGTACTACAGGGCGCACTCGCCTTCCCTTATCCAGGTGCGTGTAACGAATTTTTAATCGTTTTGCCACTCTAAAACTCTCAAAAAATTCCTAGGATCTGTCACTAAAACGATGGGACCGTTGGTCCATTCAATAACTATGAACTCAAAAATCGAGTTTAACAAAGTATAGAACAGCAATAACAGTCAACATCCAATCAATAAGAAAATCAAACGTACTTTCAAGAACTTAACTCCTAACATGAAAAACTCTCAATTCGTTGAACTGAAAAAAAAAGGATGGGTGGTGAAGTAACCCAAACTGAAAGATCCAACATACCCAAAGGGATCATCACACCGGTGAAATAAATGCAAGGAATCTTGGCGTTTTCTTGCGTTCTTCTCCCTTCTCGCTTTTCTCTTTCTTTCAAGCCGTAACTTATTTTCTAATTATGAAAAACTGATTGGGATGCTTAGACCCCAACTTATTACCCTTAAAATTGAAAGTAATACTTGATTTAAGCAAAGACCCCCCCCACCTTTTACAAATCGAATTTGGGATTTTCTCTACCCAACAGGCCCAACTTCCAGAAAGTTCATCTCTCCCTCATACGACCTCAAAAGTTCACAAACTGACGTTGTTGGAATACTTTCTGACGATATTTCATGCATATAGATATAAATCACTCTCAAAATCTTCTAAGTGGGAAGTTATTGCGTTTGAAAAAATGACAAAACTCAGTTTTGAAATCTGGGAAAATTTCCAAATTTCTTAATTAATTCCAAATTGGTTATCTTGTTTTTCTAGCTTTTAAACTTTTGTTAATTCTTACATTACGATATGTTACAGATCCAAGAGGTTTAAAGTAAAATATATGCCTTCAATTATATCTAAATCATGGTTATGGTAAGAACAGAACCTCCGAAAAGAAACTTGGTATGAGATGTGTTATTTAAAGTGTAGCAACACTAATACGTACCATCCCGACAAGGTTTCTATCATATTGGTTATAAGGTGTAATGACCAGGATTACCTCATTATAGAAAATCCAACACAGAAAAAAATTTTAGGCAAAAAAACATTTTCGTAGTAACTTGGGAATTTTTCAACCTAGTCCAGATTTGAATAAAATCAAAGTCGGCTAGGTCTAGGAAAATCTAGTAGAAATTGGGTTATTAAATTATGAATTTGATCACATGAGCAGATAAAATAAGACGTTAAAGGAACATGTTACAATTTACAAAAGAATTAATTGGGCGAGGTAAAACCCCGAAATTGCTCTTAGTGTGAAAGGGGTAGTTAGTTTTTTGGTGTCATTGGTGGATGGAAGGTGTTTTGTGATACGGTGGGTAATTGAATTATTTAATTATGCTCACTGGTTCCGTGCAAGACGCTAAGACATTGATTCTTTCTGCCAGGGCGGGTAAACTATTAATGGGGGGGAGATGCCGCCATTATAGGCACAAATGCGACTTACAAGTCAGAAATTAAATCCCAAAATTTTTTCATTTTACAATTTTCGAACTTAAATAGTAAGGGAACGAAACCATGGTTCTTCTTGACCTTTTTCACCATTTTTAAGGCTAGAGTTATGGCTATAACTGTCGAATTCATTTTAATTTAGTAGAACGTAATCTAATGGGTAATATAAATGGGAGAGGGTTTTTAAGCTGGAATTTATGGTTTAGAAAAGCCCCTAAGGGGCAATGTCCAACCCAATATCTTTGTTACTCTCAAAATATAAGAGTTGCTTAATTTTTGAGAAACCAACTCAACTCAATCTCTATTTTACTCTCTAAAAATAAACTTTTCTCTCTCCTAATTATATTAGTATTATTTTATTCCTTCTTATTCTTTATTTCATAATATAAATGTAACAACCCTGTAGCCAAAAATAGATCAAAAACTAATTTTTTCAGAAAAACCTGCAGGTGCAACCAACAGTGGCATCGACGGTCTGTAGGACAGATGACGGTCCGTCCTGCACAACCGTCGATGAGATCAGAAACTCCCAAAAACTCAGCCAGGAAAAATTGGCTTTCTTGATCGACGGCGGACTGACGGTCCGTTGGTCATATGATGGTTCATAGTTCGTGACCGTCGATCGAGACCCCCATTCACCCACTCTCTGACAAGATCTATGGATGACCAGCACAGTCCGTAGGTGGAAAATGTGCAGACAGTTAAGGGGAAATGCAGTTGAGTCAATTTCAACTGTTCATAACTCTTAGAAAAAAATGAAATATGTGTCTGATGACCTACCCACGGATAGATAAATGAATTATCTTTCCATAGCCACTGACTTTGCTAAAATCAGACCTCCGAGTAAAACATTATGCCCATTTAGTAAAGAGTAAAGGGCAGTCGAGTAGGCGCCCAGTCGAGGACAACGACGGGGAGCGGTCAGAGACGGACTGCAGGGTCCTGGATAATATGGGGTAGAAAATTATTAATCAAATAAGTTCAGGAGGGTAATAGAACCTTAGTATAGTATAAGTGTGTCTCTGAGATTTCGAGCATAGGTTGAGGGGATACTTGTGCATTATCCCTTATTTAAATTATCATATCATGTATTGTACTTTTAATTAAAATTTTCATTTTTCCATTTTAACTTTGTGTTATTTATAATTAAAATTAATAATAAAATAAAATTTTACTGTTTATGAAAATAAGAAAAAAATACAATTAATTTGAAAAATTAAAGTAGTAAATATTAAAAATATTTTTAAAACTATTATTACATTTAAAAAAGAATTATGAATATTAGATATTTAATTAATGGAATTATATTTAAAATAATGTGTTAATTAGAAAGTAATAGTAATAATAATAAAATAATAAAAAGTGAAATAAAGAGTATGATAGTAGTTCTCCGAATTCGGAGAACTACAACTCAACTCTCTACAAATAGAGAATAGAGGGAGATTTGGAGGTGGGTTGGAGAGGGCATTCTCTAGTTTAATTTTCAAATATAGAAAACGGACAGTAGAATAAAGGTGGGTTGGAGATGGTCTAATCTGGGTATGTGGATCAAGGGTTTGATCTAACGTTAATAGAATTGTTGGTAATTCGGGCAATTAGTTATTGTTTATAGATTCTCGTGTTGAATTAATTATTTGTAGACTCAAAACAAGCAGAACGAAGTTGGAAAGGGGAGAATCAAGTTTCCTAGGGAATTCAAACTTGTTTCAAGGTTGGTGATGGTTGTGATTTTATGATTGTGTGATATATGTTTCTGTTCTTGCTTCATTATAACATGTATATGTATGCTAATGTAACATTATTGATCACACTAGTTGTAAATGAGATAGATTAATGATGAATTTCATAAATCATGACTTGATCGTATGATTTTGAGAATAGGAGAATAAAATTGTCACGCCCGGAGCCTACACCTTGGATGTGGCCAACACTCGGTGACCATTGTTGGCCTCGAGCGAACCCTTGGCCTTGCTTACTTAACTTAACGGAAGACAACAATCATACTTATGAACGAAAGAACTTCACTAAACTACACAGTAATACCATCTGGAATGTTTTAAAAGTTTAAACATTCAAACTGACCAAAATGACAACTCAAGTCTTTAACATAAGAATGAAAAGTAAAGACTATTGAACTAGTAGTTGTCTACGAAGC
This sequence comes from Solanum habrochaites, assembly GCA_027704765.1. NCBI lineage: Eukaryota > Viridiplantae > Streptophyta > Magnoliopsida > Solanales > Solanaceae > Solanum > Solanum habrochaites. Next base: position 86,254 of record JAKWJA010002302.1, on the reverse strand, counting down.
CTCTAAACTGAATGAGATTGATGTTGAGACAGAACCCAGAACATCCTAATAACCTAAACTAGTAAAGCAAATGAAAAAAATGTCCTTCGGAATGAAAGGAGACTCACCACTAACTCTGGAGCTCGAACGGGATCAACGAAGCGCTGTGTGTTGATCCTGGTTACCTGCATCTGCAACATAAGATGATAAAGGACAATTGGAAATCAACATTGATGTACAGAGTACTGAAGTGGAATGTAAACACATCTATAAATCTGAAAGGATTAAGGATGACGTTACCTTGGCCTCACTTGACTCAAAAGATAACAACTCACTATAAATATAAAAAAAACTATTGCAATATATGTAAAACTGGTTTTAAACAGTTGTAAAACACTTAGTATTAAAATAAAACCAATAATAAATTAAACTTTACTTATATATGAAAGTAATATAATTTATGTGGGAGTTTCTCTAACCAAAAAACAACACTATAATCTTAAGTGGTGATACACATCTTGCGCACGCTACCAGAACTGTCCTATACTTTGTCATCGCATAAGACATCCTCAACTAAATGGATCCACTAAATCACTTACGTGATCATCTAAAAAGTATGAGACGTTAATACCCTTGATGGCTACATGGTTTACATGGAGACTTGAGTTAATCTAAATTCTCATCTCCACATCGGTGCTCAATACGACTCCCAAAATATACTCTATCTAATGCTTTTATAATATCCTCTTTCCTCTGAGTTGCGATAATTTGCTCAACTCTTTTAGCTTTAAAAATCTCCTCTTGGAATCAATGTTTCCCTTTTTTATTCAAAAACTTTTTTGGAACTCTTAATTTCCTCTGGACTTAAATGTAAAAAATTTATAAACTTCCTAGGGAATACTTAGTTCCCTTATAACTTTTGAGAAACGAACTCAACATTTACTCTTTTCCTTAACTAGAACTTGAGCCTTAAAACGAAGTTAAAAATGTTTAATTAAGATTCTAAGAACTTTGAAAAGGTTTACTTTAAGTCACTTCATATCTTTGGACTTGATTTCTTAACTTTCTTATCCTTGATTCTAACTTCTCTTGAATTGGATTATGGATCCAAGGATCATGATCTCATGTTTATGGATGATTTCATGATGTTTAGATGTACTTTAGAGTGTCGAAATCAACTAGGAATGATAGGTACATCACTTAGGAACTAGCACAAAAAGATATGGAAAGAACGGGGTCTCAGGGTGACCTTGGCGCTCTGAGAGGCGCGGAGAGCCAGAGCCTGACGGATAGACTATGGTCTGAGGCGCACTGGTTGGTGTGGCACGCCAGGGCCTGTCAGATAAAGCCTGTCCTGAGGGCCTCAGGTAGGCGCGGTGCCCCAGGAGTTGTCATACTTTTCTTCTCCATTTTTTATCTCTAAACCTCCTAAACTTCCATGGATTTTAGACCACACAGAAGGACGTATTTAAACTATTACAGATACTCAATACCCAATAATAAGACTCAAAAAAACAGTTCGAAAACATGAATTAAAACTACTAGGGGGGGGGGGCATATGAACTACAGTTAACACAACAAGAAATTTCACAATTTTCATCAAGAAAACTTTCATATTCATATTCAATAAAAATAACTTGTTGAAATTAATCAACCCCAACGTGAGGGGGTGTCGTGTGTGAAGGATTCCAACTTGAATGATCTCACCATACCTCGAATGGATCCACCCCTGAAGAAATCATGCAACAATCTTGGCGTTCTGGGTCAATTCTTGATCTTTTCTAGCTTTGATCTTCTTCCAAGCCCTAAGCGTTATTGTAGTTTTTATAAAACGATTTGGAACTTAGTTTTACCCCTAATATAACCTTAGAGGGGGGGAAAAATTTTTTAAAGGAAAACGCTAAGGTGAAATACAACTTACCCTTATTTAATATGGATTGATTGAAAATTTCTCATCTTAACCAACGCAAACTTGCGACAGAATATCGCCGGCATATGACATCAGAGTTTCCGGCAAATCAGAGGAATGGAAAGATCTTCTCAAGGGATTTCCAACACATATAAAGAACTCATCCAAAACTCACCTGTGATGGAAGTTATGATCTTGTGTGATTGAAAATAACCAAAACTTATTTTTGAAAGCTAGAAATTTTCAGATTTCCCTTACTTATCCAAAATTGATTTTCGTGTTTCTTAGCTATTATATTAAGTCAAGTTACGAGATGTCACAAAAATGTAAATATGGTCATAATTAATGAGGCAATTGCTTATTAAATAGCACAAAAGAACATAACAATTTATAAAATCTTGACAAGATTCATGTACATGAAAATGATGATGTAATTAAAAAGAGCTTACCAAGTTATGTCTACATTAGAATCGATTGTCAAAAACCGTCGATGAGTATTGAATATATGTAAAGCTCAAAATTATAATGGTGACATGTGATCTTAAATATTAAAATTTTCAAATAGAATTGACATATAAATGAATGGCCAAAGAGAGTACACAATTCAAGTATATTTTATCTCACTTGATATAATGACTCCTGCAACTTGTAGTTTTATATATATAAAACATGTAATGTCAGTGGATACAAATAATTTATTATGAAAAGGTCAAATAAAATAAAATAAAAGTCCGTTAAAATATAAAGTACAACTTATGCCTTAGGGATAAAGAGTTTTCGCAAAAGTTGTTTGTTTGGACATTATGATACGGAGATGTGTTCTCGTTGGTGGATTGTAATGAATTTTTTCAGTCTGATAATATATGAAAAAAATCATGAATACATATCATAAGTGATCATTCTTTCTAGCTAGACAATAAATTATACTTGAAGGATTTTAAAAAGATTTTAAGGATTCATTGAATAGTTACCCCCACTGGTTGTTAGCTAACTAACATAAAGATCAATTCGATTCTCACTACTTAAAAAATTAGAAAGGTAATTGTATAGTGCAATTGGTGTAACTTATGTATCCTTGCTATTCTTATCATTACATAAAACTTTATTAATGTGCATGAAAAATATAACGCCACTCTTATTGATTGTAATATTAGAGTGAATCAAATACTAAATAAATTTATTATTCTAACAAATTAGTGAAAGGTTATTGATTATGAAAATTGCAGGAACTCATTTGATGTATATGAAGGTCATTAAGAAAGTATTTTTTTAATGGGGAATAACTGTCATTCATGTTATTCGACAAGACAATCAATTCATTATTGATTATAAAAGGTCTTTGTCATGGTTATGCTAACAACAAGTTGATAAGCAATTTATCTGCACCAACGAAGGTCAGGAAATCAAGGGATTGTCAAAGATGTATTTTTTTGTTGAACTCAATATGTAACAAACAAGGAAAAGCGATATATCAGATAAGTCAAGGATGCAACATCAATCATGAAGTGATTTAGACACAAATTCACAATCAATTCAAACATTTGAAAAGACAAGTATACAGATTGGAGGATAATTTACAAGGGCCAAGTATGTTTTATCAAGGGAAATAAATGCAACGTGGTTGACAAACTGGTAAATTACACAGATTTCGGGTGTCAAAAATGGTTTTTCGGGGAATGGGTAAGGGCTTTAAAGAGGCAGTATGCTATCAATGTGTATTACAGAGATGTTTCCCCTTGTACTATTTCTTTTCATTACAAATTTCTAGTAAGATTTTAACGAGCACATTGTGTATTGATGAAATTCAATGGTAATACTATAGCTGCTCATTGCCACATTATTAAATAATTTTGGAACGAGAAGACGATTTAGAAGCATGCTCTACAACAAGTAGGTACCTATTAGCAACGTCAAAACAAAACTATGCAAGCAGGTTACCTTGTGTAAGCTTCAGGTTACTTTAAGCAGCTTACAAAAAAAGGTTGTAAAGTAAATTACAAGTAGCTCCTCAAGTAGGTTATTTACATCAACTTACAGTATATTCCTTCAAGAAATTGGGACCACCAAAGAGAAACAAGGGAAGAACAACAAAGAAACAGGAGCAGGAACAGAGGACAAAGGTAGAAGGACGGGCAGGGAGAGAAGGAGTGGAAGACGGAAAACTGGACAAGGAAAGCTCGGGGACGGAAACATCAACAAGAGGGCGAGGGAACCAAGGGGGGATGATTGAGCCCACCACCCCCAATAAGCAACATCTATGCCAATAGTAACTTAGCTTTTGAAGGCTTACTAAATAAGGTTATGTTACTTGTATAAATGGGCATATGTTGTAAATCATTTGGTGGTTAATTGGATGACATTCATTCTTTGGTTATTTTCGTTTATGAGTACTATTTTGTTGATAATATATTCAAAATAGAGGATCATTAGTCCTAGGGGTTACTTTTATCACTTTATTGTTTGTAATGTTGTTGATAAATGTGGTCAAATGGATTGACCATAATTCATAGTTTTAATGTCCTTTTACATGGGTTAGTAATTCTCAAGATTTAATTGTAATGTTATGACACCCTTGGTATTCGTAAAGGTTTCCTATTAAATGAGACGTGTGAGAATAATTTAATATACTTGAAATAAAAAAATAGCTTTATGTTCCTTTATTGTCTTATATTCTCTTTCTTTCTCTCTCATCTTTCTATTGTCTTGTGTTCTTAAATTGTATAACACGTTATTAGCACGGAAACTCTACTATCAGTTCGATTGTCCAAAGTTAAGATTCTGTCTGGTAAATTAATATACTTAATTCTCATTATTAATCACTCTAATTAATAAAAATATTATTATGAAAATGTTTAGGTTAATCTCGCTCTCTCTCTCTATTATATATATGGATGTGTGTGTGTGTGTGTGTGTGTGTATATATATAATGTGTGTGGGTGTGTGGGTGGGTATAATGTGTGTATATATATTATATATATATATTATATATATCTATATAATAATATATTATAATAGATAAGTCCTAAAAACTTTATGTTCTCCACCTAATCATCAAGTGAATTTATGGTATTTTAAATAGTTTAATTTTTAATTGTCTAGAAATTATTTTAAGTTATTGTTAGGGCAGAAAGTATTTAAATTGCTTGGAAAATTTGATATTAAAACATTAATACTAGTTGATGTTACTTTGCCACAATAAATGTTGTGTTAGTATTATTATCGATAAAAAAAAACATTGTTACTAATCATGTACTCACTATTTATTTTAGTATTATTAATTATTTCCTATAATAGTTTTATCATGTCAGATTTATCAAAAACTTTGAGTTTTGTGGAATTGAAATTTCTAGAAATAATTACTTGTCATGGGGGTACTCGAGATGAAATTCCCTTGACGCTAAAGGTTCTAGATACCACTATTACAAATGGTAATACATAGTCGAGTCAGGACAAAACAAAGACAATTGATTTTCCTTGTTCATTATCTGGATGGAAGGAGGGGAAGTCTAGTAAAATACGGTGACTTGAATTGTGGACTGGTTTTGGAGGAAAGGCATGACCACTTAAGACTACGGTATTGCCAAGGGATCAATTATGAATGGATTCACTTACGAATACAGAATTCTAGAAATATATGTGTAGTAAAATTCTTTTGTATAAAATTTACTTCCCAATTGAAATTATGTGGGGAAAGATAGAAAAGATGAGGATATGTTGGAACAAACTATCACAACTTTTCATGCCTCAAATTTGGTATTACAGCAACAATACCATGAAAGAGAATTTACAAAGATTCGGGTTATACATTTACATTCTGTGGTTGAGCAACATAAATACTCTTTTAATGAAAACACATGGGGGCCAGTCATACGGAACTATTATAGTACCGAAAAGGCAAATGAGGTTGAAGCACTGACCAGTGTAAAAGAAACATAAAATAAAAATCAACGATCAATTATGTGTATGGAATGTGGACAATGGCAGAGGATGATATAATACTCGTCTTGTCCCCCATTTGGTGGTGGTTGCCACAAAAGGGATACCAATATGGATTTCTCAAAAGAATCCTTCAAGAGTTATTGTTGTGGCATGAAGCGCATTGAACAATGAATGCCAAGCAGATGAGCATTTTGTTAGGCTTTATCAAGAGTCTTTGAATTGAAAAGAAAATAAAAATGGTGCATTTCTTCAAATGCTCAGTGGAGTAAACACTGAATTGTAAAATGTTGCGAGGCAGGGCCTTAAAAACATATTGATGACATATGATTAACAAATTTGGCTTTAAAAAAGGTATGATGATTTGATGACCTTGATGATATTACTCATTTGGAAGTTGAAGATTTTATTACTCATTTTAAAGTTGAAAGATTTCTAGGTTGATCAAACACTAATATTTGATCATTTTACTGGGGAAAATAATTATGTTTATTTGATTATGTGCTATTAATTGTATGTTTTTTGTTTATGTTATTTTATATTCAAAAAAATAAGTAATTTATTTTCTTCAAATTTGTTGATTTCCATATTCTTATATGTTACCTTTTTGTTTTATGAAGATTAAAAATATTCCTAATCTTCAATTGGTTCAAGATGAGTAATGAGAGTGTTGTTTTCTTGATAGTTCTACAAACTCACAATAATTTAAAGAACATGAAATATTTTTCTTATTTGATTAGTGAAAAAGGTCTATGCTGATAACATATTATGGCTGGGTGCAAAAATAGTTAGGCCTCTGGAACGATCATCCTTACTACTATTGGTGGGAAATAATATTAAATATTTAAACAATGTATTGTATTGTAGTAAGTCTCAAGGGGAAGGAAAATTATGAAATTTCAAGGTTATTTCTCAAAAAACTATCATTTTTGAGACGTCCAATGAAATAGTGAATATTTTTATCATTAATTCTTTGACTGGGGCAAGTATTTAAGCAAATACAGCATTTTCTTCTCGATTGTATGAGACAAGTATTCGTGTCGATTGAATCACAGTCCTAGTAAAAAAAGGGTTTACTAATTACAATGATTAATCATTTGACATGACCGGTTGAGCCATCCCGGTTATAATATGATATGCCAAAAATTATAGGAGAAGTACTAGGGAAATACTTAAAGAATCAGAAAATTCAGTCATCAAACAAAAATTCTATTGTGATGTTGGTTCTCAAGAAAAAGTGTTTGTTAAAAACCATCAACATATGAAGGTGTGGATTGAACTATCCTGAATTTCTAGAAAGTATATATAGGTAATATATGGGAAGCCAAGTCACCCTCTATTGTGGGACATTTAATATAATATGGTCGTGATATAGCAATCAACAAGATGGTCACATGGTGTGCTTGTTATTAACTCGCAATAGACTTGCAAGGTTGTGTGCTCAAAATAATAAGATTAAGAGAACAATTGCAAGATTATGCAATTACAGATATTCATCTTGATAATGTTGGTAATTTACGTCGTAGGCCTTAATAATTATTGTGTGTCCACTGGGGATACAGTTGAACAACGAGTTGGCTCAATTCCACACTCAAAAAATTGCCTAGCGAATCTTTGATAAAAGTCTCCATTTGGTAGCTAGGACCATTGTTCGTAGGGACAAAATTGCATGTTTCAATATGGGGGCATGTATTTGCCATGCAAACAACATTGGTGCACATAAGACCAAATAGTTATCATGAATTTCTCTCTATTACAATTGGTTTGGGTCATGAGCCAATATTTTATATCTTAGAATTTGGGTGTGCTGTATACGTTCCATGGGTTCCGTAAGGAAAGATGGGAGTGTATGTTGGGTATATGGATATCTTTATATTATCAAAATTTGGAAACTTTATGACTGATATATATTTCGAAAAGATATGTGGATTGTCATTTTGATGAATCAGTATACCCAACATTAGGGGAAGAACATAAAGCAATTCGAAAAAGAGGATAGACTCGAATTATTATCCTATTCATTTGGTTCCTCGAAACAATCGATGTGACCAAGAGGTTAAAAGGATGATTTAGTTTCAATTGTTGAAATCAAACGCCAGATGATTTACTACCTTCCACGGTCTATAATCTTTATTTTAATGGCAAAATGTTCAGCTCGAGGTTGATGTCCTGATTAGAATAATGTTGATGGAAAAAAATGAGTTTATATCACGTTAAAAGTGGTAGTATAATTGATTCAAAGGATAAAAATCATCGAAAAAAAGAAAAGGAATGAATGATCATGAAGTATCATACCATGGAGGAAATTACTCAAGAAGAGCTACGAGACCATAACGATGATAGACCTGAAAGAAGGGTCCAAATAACTTAAAATAATGAGATGAAGAATATAAATAAGTCTAGCTCTCAACAGAAAAAAGGTGGAATCAAAACATATTGTGGTAGGACAATTTTTTCGCTTCTAATGTTGTTTGAAATAAGGCAATAAATGAGGATTTGAACCAAAATGAATGGAACCTTCAGGTCATTTTTTCCTTAGTGCCTCTTTATGTCGTCTAAGCATTTCCTCCGTAGCAACCCAAGTCATTTATGACTTCTGCCAACTGACAGTTTGTTCGTCTTATTGTTGGTTTGAATTTTGTGCAACTTTTTGTGTGTTAGAGGCCATGAAGCTGAAAAAAAGTGACTTTAAGGAGTTCGTCGGTAAAAAATTACCTCAAATGGAATTTTGAGAGTTCCATCAGCCTGGAGTGACCAATAAGGCCTAGTTAGCACAGTTGGCATGAGTATCAAGGTCTTATGTTAGGATCATTTTGGTGTTTTACCTTTGATATTTGGGCACCTTAAGGTTAACTTCGGTAACATTCTGGAAAACGCAATCGAATGAAATTTATGTCAGGCGCGATTAGTCCCAAAAGATTGAGTTTGGTCAGAACGACCTTCAATTGGACTCCCCGAGGTCTCGGGGACTTATCCGAGCACCCGATGGATTTGTTAAAATGACCTTGAAAAGTAGGACCATGTTTTATCGAGATTACCCAGATGGAAATATTGATTGGGCATTCGTTTGAGTCTGCAATGTCAAATCTAGTGGGTAGCACATTTGTTTTATTTTGGGCTTAAGTCATTTAAGACCAGTTAAAGTTGTCCCATATTTCACTTGAAACACCTCACTAGTTTTGTACCTATTGAACACTTTAGTTATTCAAAAACATTTTATTAGACACAAAATGTTGACATGGAAAAAAAAAAGGTGGTTTCCACTCGCTTGAGCGCGGTATGGCAGTTAAAAAATCATATTTTCCCCCGTTTTCCAAACCTTTATATACTCGAAATTAAAAAAAATTATAAAAATAAAATGGAAAAGCCTGTCCTCCTGTTCACCGCAAGTCTGCCAACTCTATTGCTCCAATCCTTTATTCTTCTTTGCTTATAACCTTTATTTTAATGATTTTTTTTCAGCAAAAGCTTTGAAATTGAAATGACAACAGAAAAGAATTAATAAAGAACTAAAAAATCAAATTGAGTCCAAAAATAAAATTTGGCAAAACTCCAGTTTTTGCTACAAGACAAATATGAATTCTAAGATTTTAATCTTTGAAATAGCTAAAGAATTCAAATTCTAAGAACCTACAAAAGTGAAGAGAAAAAATATCATAAATCTTGATTTTTTGGAAAAAAAATGGAGATTGAGAAAAATGACAATTATAATCTGTAGGTGTACGGTTATCGGAGTATTTCGGTTTTAGGCGAGGCCGCTATGTGTTTTCTAGCGATGAAGAAAATTAAGGTAGAATGGAAGTCGGGGAGTGTTTTGGCAAAGAAAGAAAAGGGCAAAGAAAAGATTTTCTTTTTCTTTTTTGGCCAAACACACAAATTGTGTTTATTTATTTTAATATATATTGAAATTATTCTTATTATGGGACGAATGCCCCATGGACCTTTTCTAATTAGTTACTATGCCACACCATAATGAGTGGTATGACAATTTTATTTAGTAGATGGTAAAAAATGTCCAAAGATTGTATTTTTTTTACTAATAATAGTGTTCAAAAGATGAGTGTCCAAGGAAAATCTAGAGAAACTTTCAGTGGCTGCAGATGACTTAATACTTTTTTTTTATTGGGTGCAACGAATCCGCGCATCCGTCGGAGACTTTAAGAATGACCCAAAGCTTAAATCTGCTTGTAACTCTTTATCGATCAGATTTGGGCTTTAAATATCATATTTGTTGTTTTTTAGTTACCAGTGTGCACTATATAACCGCAACTCAACTTTATTCCTTATTTTAAAAAAAGTGTACACTTTGAGGTATCGGGTCCGATTGGCGGTTCAGAGGCTAAACTTTGAATGATTTTTTGAGGAGAACATTGGCGTGGTTGATTTTGTATTTGGAAAGCTTTGTAGGAGTAAAATAGTGTGTTATCTGTTGTCTATCTCACTTTTCAGCTTAATTTCTAAAACTTTAAAGATAATTTCTTGGTTATTTTAGGTCCGAATCTGGTGAGTCAATGAACCTAGAATTGTGGGGTTTTCATGAGGATCATCATAGTAATGAGGTTTCTGCATTTGACCCCTAAGTTCTTGTATTCTTGAAAATAATCGGCTTCAATTGTTTTCCTTAGTGGATTTTAGGTTTTTCAATTGCATGTTCTTGTTGAATGTCTCGAGTGCCCAATTGGTTCCGATTCAGAGCACCAGTTGGGGAGTATTTAAGTAACCCTTTTTTTGGGTAATTAATGGACTTCTCTTTTTGGTCCCACTTCCATTTTGACTCCAAAAAATTTATCCGCTCTATTTCTGCGATTTGACTTCTAAAAACTATAATAACATTGTGAATCTATTTTTGATAGTGCTTAGCATTGAAACCGTTTACAAAGGAAAAAGCTCTAGATAAGTGACTTTTTGGAGCGTGCGTGATCTGCCGGGCAGGTTTGCTAGGAATTTTTTTTCTTATGATTGAACTCACTCAAGTTAATTCAGTTGATTAGTTGGGAATGGGTTAGGTAGTTATTGAATCGATCATAGGTGTTTAGCTATTATTTTGGTTAGCCTAGAAATTAAATGTGTTTGCATTTCGGAATTATCGAGTACTGTCAGAATACTTTGTGGTTCTTACTTGACCCTATTTGCTATGTGGACACTTGTTTGTTGGATAACTGTTTATTTGAAACATGTTTGGGCCTTAGTTTATGTTTGACTAGGGCTTGGCTGAGAAGTCATGATTCAATCATAGGACATAGTTTTGCTTTCCGCCGTTGGGCTGCGTCTGACATTAAATATTTGTACAATGGTATAAACAAACTTGAGTCTTATAGTTTGGGCTATATAGGCATGAACTTGCTCGCCCAGCGATAGTTATCTTACTATTTCTTTTATCATGACTTTCACGAGGTACGCTGGTTACACACTGTGTTCCGCCCACAATTTGAAGTTATTTCATTCGTTCGAAGGAGTTACATTGATTGTCTAAGTGTTGTGGCGTTCAACGGCCTTTATGGAATTATAATAGATAGAGACTACTTTAGTAAGCGAGCTATATTTGGCACTTCTTGTCAGGCATCCGGATTCAAAGCCCCGACCCTCAACTTCATTGAAATTTTTTGAGTCATTCGTTTCAAGGTGCCGACCTCGATCACCCGCATACTATTGTAGAGAATATGGTTCACAGCTGGCCTCAAACCCACTTTCCTTATGAGAGCATCCAGTTAGAGGTCCATCCACAGTTACTTATACTTGTGATGGCTACTTGGGTTTCTGGTGATGTATGGTTCAAAGTCCGAACCTCCGTACCGTCCATATTCCTTAATTGGTTTGAGATTTTGGGGGTTGATGATACCACCCTGAATTCCTATTTTTTTATTATAGTTATTCGTGTCGGGCTCCGTTCGATTTTTCATTTAAACTTGCGCAGAGTGTATACAGTCCAGGGCTTAATTGTTTCCAGTTATCTTAATATACTTTCGTTAGTTGTTTATAAAACTCGTGTGGCATTCATTATTAGTTACTTCCATTCTTGTCTTCTAGTTTGTTATCCTTATTTCATATATCTATACTTTTATATGTTCGTCGGCCTATGGTGCATACTCTGGATCTGGACCTTCTTGTTTCATACTCATGCTACGCTCTGCATTTATTTTTGTGATGCATCTGTCAGAGCACGAATAGATAATGTTGATGTAGTTTGAGCAGTCTGTCGGGACACGATGGTGACACACGAACGATCGGTGACTATTTTACCTCTCCACGCTCTCATCTCTCTCTCTCTCTCTCTCTCTCTATATAGATATATATTATATATTATATAATTATATATATATATATATACATATTAGATTACGTGTTGTTCCAGTTACGGTCGACATCTACTGGGGATTATAGTAGGTGCCATCATGAGCACAAAATTTTTCAATTAATGTCGCTAAAGATGATTGGCAAATGGAAGGACACAATTTAAGCGAAATTGAACTCCACTTTACCAATGTATAGTTATTTGGAACCAATATTCCGGTAACACCTAAAGGTGTCAGCTCAGTGAAGGTACAATGTGTTTTTTCTGCAAAAATGAAATGAAAAAAGTGAAGTCTTACATCCATATAAAGCCACACTGTGATACACGATTCTCGCGAAGGTCTGATCTTGATTATGTGGAGACGATTCTCGATTGTAGTAGATGCAAATACTTAAGGTCTCTAACTAAATGTTATAGTTCATGAAAAGTTTGAATAAAAACTAATGGATGTTGTCACGACGTGTTTTAATTGGCTCATTAGACCACGATATTTTCATGAACGTACCAAAGCAGATCTTGTCCTGACATCATCATTGAAATTAACAGAACATATTTGATAAGGCTTCAGAAATCTTATAACTGGTATTGAAACAAAAGGGCAATGTGGTACAATCGGCTAGGCCAATTTTTTCTAAAGGAATGGTACAAAAATGACCTATTTATTCCTGTGTTTCATAAAAAAAGTTGGCATCTATTTTGTTATAATAGTTGTGTATGTTGATGATTAAAATATCATTGACACGTCCTAACGAGCTTTCAAAGTTGTTGAGTGTTTAACAAAGAATTTGAATGAAAGATCTCAGTAAGAATAACATATGTCTTGGCTATAGATTGCGGATTTGAAAAAATGGAACATTCTTTCATCAATCAACATCACACATAAAAGTTGAAGAGATTTTTACATGATAATCACATCATTAAGTAACCCTGATCATTGTGAATCACTTGACGTCACATAGAATTCACTTTTGACCTCAAAAATCAGAACACCTTCTTAGCAAACACTCCATAATCTTAGTTCTACTTGACGCAATGTATTCTGGCTCACTAATATTTTGACTAGATATTTGTTTTGCAGTAATTTATTGCAATATTAAGCTCCTCCAACCAAAAGACTTAAAATGGAGTCAAACATAGGTGGAAAATCTTCAGGAAACCATTGATATGTGAATATTTTATTCTAATAAATCAAGTTTAGAAATGATTTGTTATGTAGATTTGGAGTTTGTCTGATCCAAGTAAAATCATCTCTACAAGCTATTTATTTACATACTGAGGCCCATCTTATCTTGGCATTCCAATGAAACACACATTACGTCTACTCTTCTCTTCAAATCATGCAGATAATATAGCCATCCATGAAGCAAGTCCACGACTGGTGCTTGGTTGAGATCAATGACTTAACCATTGAATAATGTGTTGGTGTTTTTCCTATGAAAACAATATTCCAATACATTGACGAAACAAGTCTGCGTGTATAACTCGGGTTTGAAGAAAGGATACATTAAAAAGAACAGAACAAAACACAGTTCACCAAAAAACAATTCACTCATGAATCCTCGACAGAAATGTGAAACAACAAGTTCAAACAGAAATCCGTTAATTTGAGAATTTAGGAGATCTATTAACTAAGAATTACGCCCTCAACATTTGGAAACGTTGTACCCATGAGTGGAATGCGTCGTCCTCAAAAAATTAAATAATTTTTTGCAACAAGGGGAGTAAACTCCGTGATGCAACCCTTGTCCCCTTGTCCTAGGGTTTCCCAATGGTTTTCCGAGCTGGGTTTTAACTAGGAGGCAAAATAAAGCGTATAACAAGATCTGTTGTACTCAGTTTTCCTTCACATAATTTTTGCCCACAGTGTTTTTTTCTAGTAAGGTTTCATGAGCATATTATATCAATGGTCATCCGGAATGTTGTCACTCCATTTTCGTGGTTCATTGATACCTTAAATCCTTGCTTAATTCCTCCTTGTTTATGGATAGTCATGTTGTTGATAATGTGGTCAAAGGAGGAGCTAACCTCCTTTGGTTAATTCACTTGTTCTCTTCATCTTTATGTTGTTCTTTTGTTCTTATTTTATAACATGACACCAATATATGCATAGGCATACTATTACGTATTCCCCTTGGTTCTTATCCTTTTATTCTCTCTATTCTATCTCTGTCTTCTTTTTGTTACTATCTAAGATGGCCTTGCTAATAACATGCCCAAACTTTTGCATTATTATTTATTTGGAAAGAGAAGTAAAGACAGGAGAATCACGATTAGATTAGGGTTTTTCACATGAACCTTGTAGCATTAACAAACTGACTTGTTTTGAGGTTCAAGAACTTCTACATGTAAACGTTTGACAGGCCCCAAATAGCTCTTAGAAAGAAAATAAAAGCATTGTTAACTTATCTTGAACTTGTTTTCTCAAAAGTATTCCATCAGCTTAGACCTGAACACAACCAGCAAGTAAACCAAAGAAAAAAGGAAATAAAAGTATTAAAGATCTAGAGATAAAACATAGAAATTCAATCAAGAAAAAAGACAAAGAACTTGACTATATGTGTGATATTCCTATTGACATTTGGTCACCAAGTAGGCCTCATGTTTGGTCCCACTTGCTTCCATCATGAAGCTCTCATTTATCAAAATCTTGTAGTAGCAAGATTTTTTGTAAATTCGCAGGTAGGATTTAGAGATGTATAGATGACCACCCTGATGATCAAAGCTCATCAACAAGGAAAATTTCCCATATTCCGCAATTGTCCAAGCATTTAAGGTTAGTCAAACGTAGCAATTTACAATATAAGCTACTCTAGATAAACATAAAATGAATGATAAAATCAAATTTTAAAACCTTAAATATTAAACTAAAGTATGAGCATTTAAATAGGGAAAATTCACAAGTACCCCCTCATCCTATGCTGAAATCTCAGAGACAAATATACTATACTAGAGTACTCTTAACCACCTCAACATATGTGAAACGGTTTTTTCTTCACGGTGACCTAGAAGAAGAGATCGATATGGAACACCTGATGAGCTTCAAATAATGGTAAAAACATTTTTTTGTGTGCACACGCGAAAGAGTCTATAATCGCCTAAAGCAAGATCCTAGACATGTTCAAAGTTTGAATCATTATGGGGAGAGCAAGTCTATAAGAAGACTACGTCAAATCATTATGTATTTGTACAAAATTTCTGACCATGACTTTATCATCCTTTGTTGTAGTTGAATGATATGTTGAATGTGGAAAAAGAATGTTTCCTAAAAATTGACTAGTTTAAGAAAGAGTTTTGTGCATGTATTTTGGTATTAAATACTTGGTCCACGTCAACAAATTTTGGGCATGAGAATTATCTTACTAACTCGTATCAGCGATTAAAAGAATACTTATTTTCCCCGAAAAAGGTATCATTGAACGTGACTTGAGCCTTCAATATAAAGATCTAAGCCGTGTTATGGCATCCCTCTTGCGTGTCATATGAAGTTGAGCAAGAAATGTGTCCCTACCACTAGGGAGGAAAAAGAGAAACAATGGCCAAAGTTCCATATTCCTCCTTCGTGGGAAGTCTAATGTATGAATGGTATACAATAGACCTGATAGTAGCTAACGCCAGTGGTGTTTTTTTGGTTAGCAAGTTTTTTCTTGACATCAACGAAAAGAGGCATTGGGAACTATGAAATGGATACTCAGGTATCTAGAGACGCTAGATGATCTTGTGTTTTTGGAGTCTCAAATTCCAATCTTGAAAGGCTCCTAGCAGATTCTGATTATGCAGTTGACCTGATTAACAAAAATCCCCTACTAGATATTGTTTAGTTTTTTAGGGTGGAGACTATATCATGACAGTACAGTTGCAGAAGTGGTTTGCTCTATCTACAACTTAAGCTCAGTATATTAAAGCGACTACAATGGTAGAAAATACCATGGTTAAAGTGATCTCTTCAAGAGCTTGGGTTTGAATCAATGGATATATTGTCTAATTGTGACAGCTAGAGTGCCATATACTTGATAAGACTTCGTGTATCCAATGCAAGAACAAATCACATTGCACGTTAGATATCATTGGATTCGTGAAGAATTGTAGAGTGAATCATTTCACAGTCAAAAAGATCCACACCAGTGAAAATCCCATCAATCTGTTGACCAGAGAAACTGCAAAGATAAGTTGAGTTATGCCAAGAACTTGTCGGTATATACACTCTCGATAAAGAATATGAAGAGACCTCCTTCTAGTGAATGGACCGGAGGAGAAGATTTGTTGAGTCTATTCGATTTTTTGGTCAAGTTTTGCTATGCAATTGCTAGCAAATATGGTGAAAAAGGAATAGTGATTAGATTAACATAAAAGATTTGATAGTTGGCAAATTGGTAAGATTTGTAACCACCTTTTTGCCTTTGCTATATTTACCTATGTCATTAGTAACCACGGCATGATTTTCTCTCTATAAATAGAGTATGGTCTTGCTCTTTGTATAACAGCAAGACCAAGTTAGAGAGAAACATTTTGAGAGGCAAAGTGAGGTATTTCATACCTTATAGCAAAAAAAAATAGTCTGTAAGGAAAATAGAGTGGGACGATATTTTAGTAAGAGTGAAAACCAAAAGATGTGTTACTTTTTGAGTGTGTAGTAGCTTTTCAATTATATTTAATCAGTATTGTAGTGTGACTACACAATATACAATTCCTTATTATAGTGATATCAGTTTCTCTTCTGGCCTGTGATTTTTTCCTTATTTAGAAGGGTTTTCATGTAAAATTCTTGTGTCATTATTTTCCCATTTTATTTCATTACTTTACCGTATATATTTATGGTTGTCGTGTTTTCCTAACACATATGCAGGTCACTTATCTTCCTACGACTTCACCTCTAACGAAAAGAAGGTAAAGTAGTCAATAACTCTATCATGCTCGCTGATGTCCTTAAGAGTCTTTTAAAATATATGTAAGGCCTTTATAATGTTGCGATTCTATTTGGAGAAATTTTATCTTGATAAAAATAATTTTACAGTTAATAGAGTGCTAAAAACTGTACCTTATATTTAAATTTTCTCAATAAATCATAAATAGCAACACTTGCAATTGAAACTAGATGGCAAACAAAGGATAAACATTCTTGGTAAAAAATCTATATAACAACACAACATCTAGAAACAAGCATGAGACCTTTTGGATCATTCACGTACAAAACGAATACATAGTAAAAAATCTATAGAAAAACAATCAAATTAAAAAAATTAGTTAGTTAGGCATACTATAAACCCCTTAAGTGCCTCACCAAAATTGATTAGTTTTTTCCACAACTACAAAATAATTGTTAAATTAATTAACAAAGAAGCATAGGACACATCAAAATACATAGAGTTTAAAAGCAGCACAACGGAAAAATAAATGTATAAAAAGACTTTGAGATAGAATTGGTAGTATCCTAGACATGCATGAGTAATTAGAAAAAAATTTGCTAATAGTTCATGTAAAAATCTAACTATAGACAATCTAAAAACTGTTATGATGATTACTTCAAAGACTGCACTAAACCAGCAAAATAAGGGAAGATATACATCGCCCAAGAGCAACCAATCGAAGAATGAACAATCAGGAAGAGAGGTGAAATTGAGATTCCAAAATATAAAAATAATTTCCGTTGAAAAATAAAATGGAGAAGAGGAGATAAATCAACAAAACAAATGACAAAGAAGCACTATTAGAAGGATGATAAATAAAGTCAAAGTTGAAAAGAAAAGGATTATATTTCTGTTGCTATGTGAAGTGGTACGTTTTGCTTGAAGACATACACTGGTAGAAGGAAAATAAGAAAAACTAAGTTTGTTGTATCAACTCAGAAAAACTTTTTTCGAATTTACTATGTTGTATTCTTCTCGAATTTGTCATTTCTAAAAGGAGTAGATTTAACTTTCTTTTTTATTGATTAATTATTAATATTTGGATAACAATTTTATTAAAAATTAGTTTTAATAATACGTTGAACCGTGAACGTGGCAGAAGTCCTTTTATTCTACCTAATAGATCTATACGTTAGTGAAGGTGTACATTTGCTTTGTATTTAAGTCATTTATTTGTTCCTTTTTTTTGATTCTTTTAACTAATTCCCCACATATAAAATCCGGCCATCTTATTGGTTTATTTTCCTTTCATCGTCCGCATCATAATATCATATAATAATAAGAATATACATATAATAATAATAAAAGAAATATAATAGAATAGATAATATAAGTATTACTCTCTGTCTAAAAATAGATTATAATCGTAAAAACAACAACTTAATAACAATAAGATGTTACTCACTTACTAATTATTAGGAATTACTCTAACATTGTTATGTAACTAATTTGTGGACTAACTCTAATGAACTACTTTAACAACTTACATCTAAATCTTATAAGATGGCAAACAATTTAAAACTAAATCACCTCTAATAACCTGAGACTCTTAATAACTGAATCTAGTGTGATTATTCAACACCCCACCTAAGTTAGGTTTGGGGGGGGTGAAACAACTCCTAAACGGATAAACAAACGCAGAAGGCAGGCTTGGTGCAGCGCCTTGTGAGAGTGGTGTATAATTTTAATCGACGGGTTGAAGAAATTTGAAATTCACTCTGGCGGATTACACACTATGTGCGGAGTACTTAAAGTTTACTGCGAATATGCTTCAAATCTTAATTGGAAGAATCGGTTTTTGCTGATATGCAACAACCATATTATCCAATCACAAAATATGCTTGGTGTGTGGTGAGACTGGTAATCGTAAATCATTCAACAAGTCTAGACCCCCGATTAAATCTTAGAGAGTACTTGGCTACAAATTTGTATACAAGCTTGTATTATCTTCAGTGGAAGACCGAGAAACTGATTGTTTCTCCTTAAGGACTCATAGATAGGATTTAACAACATACATAGATATAACAAGATATGGATATTCTGTCTTAGGGACGGCCCAAACCCAATCAACAATCGACATGCTATAGAGATTTTTATCAATTGACATTATATTTGCAAGCACGATTTCGCTAATGGCCTTGAGATATTTGAAAATCCCTCTTTATTTCTTTTGCAGTGCATCAGAATAAGAAAGATCATTTGTTAACTATAAATGCTATTATTAAGCGTGAATGAATAATTATTGAACTTTACATAGAGTGTGTCGATACTTTAGTTGTCTCGACATGATCAAAATCGCCCTGCTCTGGTTGGCGTGAACTTGAACATCTGGGTGCATCGTACCCATTTGTAGTGTCATATTATTTTGACTAAATCTCATATGTATTCATTCAATGATAGTCAAATCTCATTCATAGCATGTTATAAAACTTCGATCCGGAAAAAGTAGTGATTACAGAGGTTGTTTAAGGGCTGAGAACCTTTCCAGCTACAGAGTTGTTACATGGGAACAAGGGTTCGGTAACGTCCAATAAGAGGATATCACATCAAACACCTCCAGCATATGCAAGTGAACCCTAGATGTGAAAATAATAGGAGAGACTCTGATTCCAGACCACACAAATCTAACATTAGTCAGTGAGAAACTTCACAACTTATACACGGAATGTGGTAACTTGTTTTTAGGCCATATACAACCTTTTTGACATGACATACATTGTCACATCCGGGATACCCCAGACTGTAACCGATGTCGTCATCCTTTTTCACGGACTAAGACTAGCCTCTTATCTACATTAGTCGGACATTACCCATAGACCCTTATCAAGTCAACAAGAATATTGACCAAGCAAAGACCCATAACCTTACCTCAATCAAGTAACCTAAAAGATCATGACTTAAGTTCCTACTTCACATATTATAACCAAAAAAAAAATTTTAAGAGTCCATAGCATCAATACTTTAACAATATATCCAAACACATATTCATAAGTGACACCAATAAACATATAATCTCAATAATGTGCCATTTATCATATACATGTCAATAGAATTATGAGCATATTCATACATAATAACATCCTCCTAAGACTCCCTTCAGGCTAAGTAGTGCAAATGTTCGATAGAGTATCATACCCCTACCTAGACTAAGCGAAATCCCCTTAGGTCATCTTATTTAAGTCAAATCCTTTAGTTTATTTTTCCTTTCTTTTGGGGACCATCTTCCATAGACCAACATAAAACCAACATGAGATATTGTGGATCACTAGCTCGTATTCCTATATGAGTGCAAGATAGTTCAAGAACTAGAAGATATAATGTATCACCTCTTTATTATACAAGGCATTGTATTCTCCAAATCCTCAATATTACATTATGATTCTCTACCGTTCCCTATGTGGGAAGGGATACCTCCTCACTCTAGTTCCCTTGGTGCTAAGCATGAGTCCCTTTTGAATGTTTCTTAATGTCTTTGAGTAATCATCATAGCTTTTGTAGTCATAGGGTCTAAACCCTTGTATAACATAATCCATCTCATAGATCATTAAGAACTTCCATAGTCGTGTCTTTTTCATTACAATTCATAAGGTGAAGTTAGCACATTAACATTTTGATATCATCTAAGGCACATTGGAAATCATTCGCCATCCATATAACATTACCTCTAAGCAACCCTCACGAATCAAGTCAAGACATTTCAATTCAACGTCAACCATCCTATCAATCCTATACACACATACTCCAATACAATATCATGACTTAATCACATTAACCATATTTTTGAATAAGGGATAGGGATCACAATGACTACACATCGCCTATCATAAGCCCATCATCAGTCTTACCATTAACCCTTAAATAACACTATTGGTGTAAACCTCATCGATATTCCAATGACCAACTTGATAAAAAGTCTAAAGCATCACACATCACAATTCAATGGGGCTAGTTCATAGCTTAGATAAGACAATATCTTTGGTCAATGCTAACATACTGCATAACCTAGATCCCGTCCAAGAAATACCATTAGTAGGACTATATTCCTCCTCATTTAGTCCTAATTGATGCAAGCAACATCATATACTTAAGTAAGCCAATACCCATTGCAATTAACTATACAATATAAATCCATACTCAAGATCACAACCAAGGTTAAAGGGGATATAGTTCGTCTTCTGACAAACTAGAACCGCAATCCATCAAAAATACATACTTAGTTAAAATACATGTTTAATATATTCATAATATGCCAAATAATCATACATAAATCATTCCAAACAATCATTTCATGATTGGAATGAAACCCCTTGAAAACTCATTTTTGGAAATCATTGATGGAACTCCAAAGAGCTTAGGAAAGAGGTCTCACAGGTGAATTATACTCCCATAAATTTCTATTGTTAATATTTAATGTAAACTTGACTCTTTGATCCCTGGACCCTTCCTTATCTGCCTTGAATGGGTTCTTACACTAAGAGAGAGAAGGAGAAGTATGGGTTCGGGAAGTCAGAGCTTATTTTACTACTAATTTGGGTTAGGGTGTTATATAGGTTTAATTAATTATACCCTCTCTAAACCCCTAACTAAATAATTATAACAACTAATAATGTGCATAAAATCAAGCCCTCACTGAGCAAGACCTTCGACCAATGGTTCGTCATGTGGTCGACGGACCCTTACCCCTTGCGTTTCTAATATCGATGATTTGAAAGAGTTGTACAAATGGCGCATTAGACAAAATGTCTAAGTGTTAGTCACCGGATGGCATCGATGCCCTTTCGATCAACACACGTTTTGTTGTTTCCCTTCATAGACAACCCATTCCACCAATTTTCACCCTTTTTTGACCTTCACTAAACTAGTCAATAGCTAAGGTCACGCTACCCCCCCGTGCCTCATGGACTGTTTCAGATGTCATGGACGTCTTGGACAGTTTGTTTTCTAAACTTCCTAAATACATTATATAATCATTAGAATGGACCTTAAACTAGTGTCTAAACCTTATGAAACCTATGTTACGTTCTAGCACACGTCTTTGCATTTTTGAAATGTTACAAACAACAGCAGAACTAGTCAAGTCAACACGCATATCAGTGTAATTGAATACATTGTAAATACCACAATGCATGAATGGTTCATTTAAATAACATAATCCAAAGAAAGAACATTTCCATGAACCCCTATCAAGTCACATGTCATGACCAAGCAAAGTCCCATAACCTTACTCACCAATACACCAATAAGATCATGACAACCTCCTACTCTCCATAGCATAATAAATAAGAAAAACATTTAAGAGTCAAATTATTATATTTTAACAACGTATGACCAGCACAATTCAAAGTGACACCCAATTAACCTATAGTTATCAACAATGTGCACGTTCATCATATAGCAGATCATGTACCATATATAGCATATTCAAACATAATAACATCCTCTTAGACTCCTTCAAGGATACTAGTGAAATGTTTAGGTAGAGTCCCATAACCCTACCTATATTACGTAAAAACCATAGGTTAATCCTAGTTATAGTTCATTCTTTTAATTAATTCTACATTGACTCATCTTCCCTAACCGACATAGACCACATGCTGTAATTGGGTTTAATTCGTGTGATGGAACCCACAAACCGAAGAAGGCTGACTACATGCCAGTATACAAAAATATTAACATAGCAACTCACGTGGATCCACTACTAGTATTCCATAGGGGAGACATAGTTTCAAAACTCGGCAGATGAAGTTGCAAATACCCTTTTTTGCTACAGCCTTATAGCGCAATAAGATTGATGAGTATAATCCTTTCATTAAAATTTTATAAGTGAGGTACCATATTTATATATCACTTCATAAAAAGCACATTGGTAAAAAATCATTCATCATTCTTCTATCATTACATCTCGCCACACTCATGACCTAGTCAAGAACATTTCAATTCAACATCATAAAACCACACCCTCTCAATCCTAATAAAAGTCATACTCCAATACAACTCATGACTAATACAATTCACATAATTCTAAAGTACACGATCGAGATCACAGACTACAGTGTCGTTCATAATACATCATCAAGGTCTTACCATAACCCCTTAATTCAACCCAATACGGTATCACATAAAAGAGAAAAGCATAATTCAATTCAACAAGATGATAACAAGTCCAAAAGATCACTACATCAAATTCAATATTAGTCATAACTTAAGACAAGACATAGATCAAGTCATAGCGAATTAAAATTACTCAAAAATAAATTATAGGACTATAAAATCACCCTACATGAATGTATTATTTATATAATAAAAATCATAGTAATAGTAATTTAAACCAAAACCAGTCAATTGAATCCCACATTACCCAATTTATAATCAAGATCACTAGCTATGGTTTTAAGGGGTAAAGGTCATCTTCTATAAAGAAATACAAACAGAATAAACCATCAAGATCATATCCTGATAAGTTAGAATACATGTTCATATATTCTAATATATAAAATAATCATAAAAATATCAATTCATAACATAACCTCGAGATCGGAAAATATCCACTTGAACATCCACTTTTGAGATCAGTTTAATAAACCCTTTGCGAAAGAGGTCTCAAAGGTGAAGCGGTCTCAATACTTATTTATTGATGAAGATTGATGGTAAAACATAATATTTCATCCCTTAAATCCTATCCCTAGCTTGTTGATTTCAATGAGTTTATAATTTTTTTCATTTATGTCACTAGAGAGAGAAAAAAGCAGAGAAGGAAGAGAGATTGGGTTTGTGAATTATGAGAGCTTATATTAGTCTAATGGGGTGGGATCTTATTGGGGTGAAATTACATTATTTAGACTTAATCCTTACCACCAAACTAAGTACCTAATACCTTAATATAATCAATTGGAGACGCGAACTAAAAATTAAGCAAGTCAGGCCATCAGAGACGGATACCTGGACCATCGTTTGCAGTGAGTCGCAGACCTCCTTGCCCATTCCCGTGATGCACTTCGTCGTAATTCAGAGAATTTCAAAAATAGTATCACTTCTAAATTTGGGTGTTCATACGAAGGATGGATCGACGCTCCATCGATCCACCCACAATCCGGCGACTACCTTCGTGGGTGCACACTGTCCAGGCATTGCTTTCGACCCCAAAACGAAGTGTCCTCCTCAGGGCATGGGGTTGGTTCTTGGAGTCTTACCCGTATATGTCGACTATTAATCAACTTAACATAGTTAGACACCATTCCACTCATTTTCACATCATTTTTAACTTTAAAAGCTAGTAAAATATGCTAAGGCACGATCACCTCATTGAAACTATTTCTTTGATATTATGACGCTCTTGGATATTTTGGTTTCTACACTCCTAAAGTACTTCTATTCATTAAATAGACTTTAAATAAAAAATAGTGTCTTAACCTATGAAACTTACGTTAGGCTCTAGAACACATTGATGATAATGAATTTGTACAATAACATCATCTAGTAGTACTCAATAGAATACGCCAATTCATTAGCCACATTACCCTATCATATAGATCACTACCTAGGGTAAGGGGTAAAGGTCAGATTCTACAACTAGCAACAACCAGCAACATATATCAGGATTACTTAGAATACATGTTAATGATTATTCCTAATATACAAATATAATCATCAACACCTCAATTGAAAACATAAACTTTGGAGATTAGAAAAAACCCACTTGAGAACCCAACTTTTGAAATCAATTTGAATGGAGACCCTTTGAGAAAAGAGGCCCTCAAGGTTAAATCTGTCCCATATCTTAATAATTGATGAAGATTGATGGTGAAAACTCTCTATGTATAGCCCTTAAACCCGCCCCTACCTGGTCTTTAATGGAGTAGCTTCACTCGAGATAGAGAAGAGAGAAGGAAGAGGTTTGGTTTGTGAATTATGAGAGCTTACGATTAGTTTAATGGTGGTTAGGTATTATAAGGGGTGTTTAATTCAGTTAATAGACTTCCCTAACCCCTCAACTAAAGACCTAACCCCTTAATTATTAATTGAAAACCAACTACAATAATGAGCAAAGTGAGGCCCTAGACAATGGACCATCGGTTCGTCTTTAAGGTCGACAACTCCTTCCACCTTCTGTCTGGCCTTCGTCGATATGTTTCCGAGAATTGACCAAATAGGCCCTTACATCAATAATTTGCGTAAGTGTTCGTTTAAGGATGAAACGGACTACCCTCGACGGAAGAAAAAGACCG
The DNA here is from genome assembly GCA_027704765.1 of Solanum habrochaites. Taxonomy (NCBI): domain Eukaryota; kingdom Viridiplantae; phylum Streptophyta; class Magnoliopsida; order Solanales; family Solanaceae; genus Solanum; species Solanum habrochaites. Next base: position 61,009 of record JAKWJA010002302.1, on the reverse strand, counting down.
TTTGCGCGCTGTAGACGATCCGTCATACCTGCTATAGAGTGTCATGAAGAGATCAACATAATAATTTTTAAAGTATGGGCTAACAGAGCCCTGGGACTGCTCCTCGTCAGACCACGACAACACCGTTCGCGAGGTCCGTCGAGCCCAACCGGCGTGTTAGACAGATTTTTCAGAATAGGGTCCTTCTTTGATTAGGTTTTTGTTTTTTTTATAACTATTTCCGAAACCTCGATTTTTGGTTATTACTCTTTGTTATTAGACAGTTTTATTTCTATTTCTTTGAGAAAGGGAGAATATATTTTTATGATTACACTTAGGATTGTTGCAATACTATTTTCTAGTCGTTGATTGTTGGTAGATTTTGTCGAGTAATCTAAGTAAATTTCTGGATTTTATTTTTCTCATTGAATAAGTGCATGAATTCTTATATTATATATATGAAGTTTGTGGTTATGATTATGGGTAAAAAACTCCATAACTAGGGTTGTGGGAACAATAGGCGAATAATGATGTAAAATCTACTAAGAATCAATTCTATAATCGTTCTTGCATGTATTATATTCTTTCTCTTAGAATTAATTCTTTTACAACGGATGGCCAACGTTAGAACTTGCCCCTAAAAAAAAAAAAAAAAAAAAAAAAAAAAAAAAGAAAAAAAATAATGCTACTTTCCTGGACCCATGAGTCGATATAGGAAAGAATTATCACCATAGCCTTTATGTATACTATCGCATAAGGCTGTATTGATTGTACGACTAAGTAGTGTGTCTAATATATTGAAACACTGCTAATATGATGTAAAGGTAATAGTTAGTTATTAGGCAAACACAATTGGCCGACTACGGTGAGGATGAATTTTCCATGCCGAAACAAGATTTACCAATTACATAACTTATCAATTTGGCATGCAGATACTGGGAAAGAATGTGTTAGACGTTAGGATTATAAGTTAGGTACCGCGTGGGAAACACGTAACTAGTTATTTTTTAATTGAGTAAACTCACTTGAAGATGTTCGTTGTCGCCCTAATTTAGCTAGTTATTTTTCATTCATTTAGAAGTCAAACCCCCCTTTTATTGTCTGTTCCTGTCTAAGGATAATGACTAATAGTATAAGAATAGATTGAAGTTAAAGTCTGAACTATTTTTTCCTCGTGGGTAACGATCCCATCTCAGTTGTTGGGTCTTTACTTGATACGACCGCTTTACATCTTAGTTGGGGGGGGGGGGAAGGAATAAGGTTTGAGCGTATCAAATGTTTGCGCCTGCCAGGGGGAAAATAGCTTTAGATTAAATTAACTTTATTACTATAGTTTAGTCAATATTTCTTAATTTTCTTTTTCTTGTTTTTTTTATTCTTGCAAACTATCTTCCTTGTGGTCATTAGCCCGGAGAGGAAAGAACCCTTGTTTCCCTACGATCACGATTGAGAAGTACACTACGCAACATTACTGAACACTTGAAGTAGTATTAGATGCTTACCCAAACCAAAACATCCCAGCTCCCGTTGATGTTCATGTTAGTTGGTTACCCTAATGCTCCTGTGAAACAACCAACAGTGGGGAAAACTCCCGCTCCGGCCCCAATAATACTACAGAGGCCACTGACAATATGTAGGCACCGATGGGTACACTTCTTCTTGCCCCCCTCTACCACAGGCCACACCTTTGTGTACTAGTCGCCTGATGCCAAATTCTCACTGCCAGAGGTTGGTTTGCAAGATACCTTCTAAGATCCACATGCCATATGCTAAGGTAAGGGCAGTGTTGTAAAGCGGGGTAGGGAGGACCTTACATGAATTTTGGATGTAATTAACGGCTAAGATTTTCCATCTCTCACGATGACAAGGCGCTATTTGGTTTTACTGGATCTCCTTATAACTCACTTTCACTTGAAAACCAACTAAGGGACTTTTAAAGTAGCACCTACTCCCGTCTCCAAGAAACTAATGCCAAAGAGAGAGTGACAACTTTGTGTCACTCCTCAAAAAAGAGAGTAGTTAGTATTCTTGGATGATCACCTTGTTTTTTAGAAGCGTCCCCAATCACCGAATAGATGATGAGTACTGAGTGACTCCTCTATCATGGGCAGGATGATAATACTAAGCTATGTTTGGATACTATAACGGGTGTTTTTCTTGATGGGAGTGTCCTTATGCTGAGATCTCTTAAAAGTTACAAAAATCGGCCCGGAACAATAAGCTTGAGTACTACGAATCAGATCACGGGATAAATACCGTTCGGGCAGTGCAAGTCCACCTCACAACCAGCCCATATGAGATTCGTGAAGAGATGGCTCCTATGAGAACTGAGCTGGGTTGTGTATTGAAAACATATCACTGGGGTACAGAAACATAAATTCAGTTAACTACTGTGTCTAAAAAACCACTACCACCACATATTCTTGATATTATGCAGAGGATTCTATGCAGTACCTGAGGAACGGAGGTTTTCGATCAATAATTGCCCCCGGCTCAAATAAGATAATTGGTACCAGTCAGGAAACAAGTTCGAATCTATGCGTAACTAAACCCGAGGGTCATTATGGTCCGAGAGAGAAACTACAAACCGCACACACAACGTTACAAAGGGTAACTATGGTAACAGAAATGATAGGACTAGCCCTATCTCCCTTCCTCAAAATTTTGAAGTTACCGTAGGCATCTAGAGATAGTATGGCGTGAGTTGAGGATATTGTGCACAAAAGGATAGGAGGATCGATGTTAATGATTAGCACCATTAAAGAGTTACGGATTGAGTTCGCGGGTATTGGTAATGAAAGTCGATACACATGAATATTTATTCGTATATTGAGTCTAATGGCCCGATTATCTGCACTGTGAACCACATGGCAACGGGCACTCTTCCTATCAACATCTGTCCAAAATTCGAAAAGATGACGAACATTGTATGGCAAAACTACTCGGGTGGGAGCAGACCATTGATCCACCTATGCTTCTAAGGAAAAAAGGTGATAAAAGATAATGAATAACTGGATATAGGGTTGTTGTACGTAGAAGATAACACTGGAAAAGGATGTTGAAGTGCTATAAAGGTATTCGCATGCCTAGAACCCCATCCCTATCCCCATTTCTCAAGATTAGTGGAAAAGGGATCGAGGTGGTAAATATTGATGTTTATACATGTTGAAGCAGCTTTCAATCTATGTCCCTTTTGGATATAAGCTCTAAATAAATGCCATAGCGTTATGCAAGTTTATGAAAGATCCTTGTTACAAAGAAAATCGCATCCAGTTTTCGAGGATGAGATAGAATGCAACATTGTACTGCTATTGCTATAAATCATCCGTATCAAGCACGAAGAATCCCTGGATGTGTTCACTATTCCTTGTACATTCAGGTCATTTCATTTTGAGAAAGCAATATGTGATCTAGGGGCAAGCATAATCTCATAACCCTCTCGATTTACAAAGAATTGGTTTGGGTGAACCCAACCCACAGCGATGCGGCTATTGATGGCTGACGAACAGTGAAAAGGACTACAGAGATACTCATAGATGTGTTAGTAAAGTGGAAGTCGTTCATATTTCTTAGCAGATTTTGTATATTCTTCATTGTGAAGTCGATTTTTGAAGGCCTATTAGTCTTAGAAGGAGCATTCCTTGATATAGGTGAGACTTTTAGTTGATATGGAAAATGGGCAATGAAATTTTGGTTGAACAATGATAAGAAGCGACCTCACATGTCTAGGTCCATGAGGCAGAGTGGTGATGCTCCAATCTGTAATCGTCTATAATGGTATCCGACAAAGAATATGAAAAGGATTGTGACCTAAAAGTGAAAAGGAGAGTTTTAGGTTGGGGATTTTGATGTTTTAGTTAGACAGTTGCTGAGGTTCTTTGGCTCCGATCAAATCTCAAAGTCCAAATGGACTGGCCCGTGATACCCAATTATTCCCTCATGAAGTCAGTTGAGTTAAGAAACCAAGGAAGGTATGCAGTTTAAAAGTGAATGAAACGATACAACCTTATTTTGGGCATACTGAATCGCAAATGAGTGATTGAGGCTTACCATCATGATTAAGGCTTTAGTAATCAAAGTCTCCTCATTGTGCCGCGACGTTAAAATCAGCGCTTTTTGTAAGGGCAACCCATGACTTATAGTTTTTCTCTTTCTAGTAATGTTATGCATTTTCTACTATCGGGTTTTAAATTTGCAGGCACAATATCACTCAGGAAATTCTGCAGAAAATCACTTCTGACAGCAGTCACTAAAGACTGGATAACAACGGACGCGTCACAAAGTGACGGACCGTCGCATAAATCTGTCGTGCAAGTACGTCTATCAGTTTATTTTCAAAACTAAGTCACACTCACGGAACTATGATGTCCCGTCGGCATCCTGCAATGGACGTGTCGAGGTCTTTATTGCGTCATTAATGATCATACTGACCCGACCCGTTGGGATGTTTAAAACAATCCACCTAGTAAATCCCCACCCCTTCATTTGAACATTTCTTTCCCCTCTTTCTCCATTCATATCTCTTAAAAGTCCACTTCTACCTCTCTTTCAACCGATCAGTTTCCACATGCCCCAATTCCTAAAAATCCCCACGCTCTACTTTCATTCGGAGTCATTGCTGCTGTTGTTCTCTACTTGTTCACCAATTCCTTCCTCTCTTTTTTTTCCGCATTTCTAGTTTGTATCTCTGATTTCTAACCCATTTAACACTTGCATGGTGTTAGAATTCGTATTAGCCTTATGGTTTTTTTTCCCCCTTAGATGGTTAATTATTTAATTACATATTCCTGTCTGATCTAGGTTGAGAATCCTCAAATTGCCGTTGTTAAAAACTCAGAATAGGTGCTTATAGCATTGCTAGTTTACTAGGTATTTAGGTTAGGACACTGTGATGTTAATGACAAAAAAATCCATTCGGGTCATCGGGGATGATGGTGGCAACTCCCTATTTTGTCACTGAATGACAAAACGATACCCCGGTACTGACGCGTCGTACCCACGACGGAACGTCATAGGTCCGTCCTACATCCCCCCACAACCCCCTGTCCAATTTTCTCCTCCAAGTTCCACCAGCGGACACATGTGACGAACCGTCGTTCCACGACGAGTCATCTTGCACAACTATTCTGGTGTCAGAGACCCCATTCCCTAGGGTCTCTCACTTTTTCTAAGTGTCCTCCATTAGACACATGTGATGTACCATTGTTCCCCAAGACGGGCCGTCTTGCACAACCGTTCTGGTTGTCAAGACCCTATTCCTAAGGGTCTCTCACTTTTTCTAAGTGTCCCTCTTAACAAAATCGCTACGGACCGTGTCATAACCCTCGACGTCCGTCCTATAATAACTGTCATTACTTTAGAGACCCCATTCCAAGGTTTCCAACTTTTTCCAAGTGTCCCATCGACGGACACGACGACGGACCCGTCATCATCACATGGTCCTTCCTGATTATCTAATCATAACTGTCAAAGAACTTTCCTATACAGGGTCTCCATATAAAAACAGAGTTTAGGAAGACATGACGGACCCCATGATGGTCGCGTACTCACGACGAGCCTCACCACTAGTCCAGTCGTGTTTGAACTGTGTACTAGAGAATGTCATCAATCTCTACGCTTTTATTCATTTTGTGGTCGTTTTGCTTGTCTGTTTTCCCTTATAGTACTAATATTGATTCTTTCTTTGCAAGGTATTACCTATTATGGCACAAAATCTAGACCGAGTCTAATACGCACGGGAATAAAGTCTGTCGCCCCTCTCTACGCCTTGTCATTAGCTCTGAATAATGAGTCGTGACCCTGATCGTTACCCCAGCCCTTCCTCTCCATCCCTAGTGCACATGCTGCAAGAGCCCACACCCAAAAAGGTGACGTCTGCGTAGTTACTCGCCTCCCAGTCTGATGAAAGCACACACGGACCGCACACCTTCTGGGGGACTCAGCTCTCAATGAAAAGGAGCGTCTGGCTCCTTAGGATTTCGTGGTTGGAGGAAGCCTCCGGATCGCTTAGGTCCCTAATACCCGCCACATACTTCACAGTCTTTCTTCGTCCTGAGAGTTGCAGTTCTGAATCCACACCCACCGTCTCACTGACTCATACTCCATCCCAGTTGCCGACCAGCCCAATCGGTGGTGTGTCGACGGATAAGTATCAAGTTTATTCAGACGAAAGTTCTGGAATGATAAAGGAGTCCTGACATTGTACCCCTTAAATTGACGAGGCGGGTCTTACGGGGCAATCTCCCATGACTATTCTAGAGACACAATCTATTTACCAAACACCGACTAGAGTGGACAGCAAACTTTCGTTGGACGTTATGAGACGTGTGGTCCTGATAGTTCACTCCTCTTATGTGGCTACTCTCAGATCACAACTTGATAAGGCAAGGGCTTCCCCCGCCAACAGGACCCGATTGGAGCATGTACGAGTACATAACTTCAGTGGATATCATCCCTGCTTGCACCCGCTGTATCTATATCGCGATGGACATGGATTGCCACAGACCCCCTTCACTGCGAGTTTGGCTACCTGTGGCAAATTGGTCTAAATGCCAATTTTGCCGTGAGCCATCGCTTGAGAACCACCAAGAGGTTGGATGACCCTGCACATTATCCTGTTGATAAGAGGGTGCTGACTGGTTAATCGATCCAAGGGAGCCATAAATAACGATACCTTAACCTTCACGGTGAAGTTCTATTGTTGATTGTCGCCGCCTCTGGCCTTTCCTTTTCCTCCACAGCGCTGATAATTAGTCACCATGGGACGTACACAGTACTGATAGGCGGTGATGATAATCCGGGTTTGAGGTTGACTTTTCTTTGATTCTACAGGCGGTGCATGCACGAGAGGCTTTTTAAGGTCACAACTACTTAACCACCACCAAAAAGCATTCTTGCTCCGTGCATGTATTTTTTATGAAGGTCTGTAGTGTGCACTATCTGGCACCATTGACAACTCAGGGGACCCCCGCTGGGAACTGTTGATATCGGCCTCATCAGGGATAGCAAATGAGTTGGCTCCATGTATAGTGCCCCGTCCAGGGTCCCTCCAGTTGGTGGCATCTGGCTGATGCATGTACCATAGGATCTCATGGCTAGCGGAGGCTGCTTCCACTGAACAAACGTCTACCCGATCGCTTCTATCTTGGGTATTATCACTGCCCCGCAGCTCCTCTCGTCCCTCAGCTGCTCTGTCCACTTTGGTCCTTCTTGCTAGGTCCAGCACTAAGCACAGATGGCTACACCTTCTGCATCACATTCAGCCTTAGATGCGATTCTCTTACTGAGCGCAGAAGAGCGCTTGGATCAAGAATGGTCAGCACACAGAGCGGAGATCGCTGAGGTTCATCAGCGCTGGACGTTTTGAGTTTGCGGGTGCTAGCCCGATCAATCCCCTCAAGTGGTTTGTTGACCCTCCAGGCTGCCGATCGCGAGTTTTTGTGGCAGACATCGCTACGATCCATAGGTTAGCATCCCTAGTTTGAAGGCCCCCTCTGCCGAGCCTGCTTAGGACACAGTGATGGCGGCCTTATTTGCCACTGAGTCTTCTGAGATCCACCACCCCCCCTGAGAGAATTCTACTATGCGTAGAGGTGTGTGAGGATGAGGCTAAGCATGAAATAAGAGCGCCGTGAGATGGAGCATGCGTGGAGAGCCTCGCTTGCTGATGAGGAGGCGCGTCGGATGAGGGCTGTAGAGTTAGCTGCTGGGCATCTAGCTCCAGAAATGTGGAGATAGAGGGAGGCATTGCTGATAGTGCTGTTGCTGATGAGGACACCACTGAGGGTGTCCAGATTACAGAGGTAGTGGGTTCCGGGGAACCGGACCCACCAACTTGCTGATCGTCGGCGCTTTGCGCCCCAGGTTTGCTTCACCTACAACTCTCGTATTTCAATTTTTTATGCATTGGGGACAATTACATGTCTTTTTGTTTGGGGTGGGGTAAATGGAAAGTGAGTGCTAGGGTGAAGTCTGAGTAGCCCAATTCACTATCCTCTTTTGGGGTTTTCTTGCCCGTGTTCTTTTTCCCCAAGAGACTGTTTATTTTTACTTTTAAATAGACATTTCTATATCTTGTGTACATAGTTTAACTCACAAGCATGATGGCTAAAATGATATACTGATGAAATGAAAATGATGCATGACTAGGCATAGTAATTGATAAATATGTGGCTCTAAGCATGACATAGAGATACACCACTGCCTGACCCTAAGTCTAAAATTCGAACTAGGTGTCTGATAATCTGGTAGAGTAATAAGATGTCAAGTGAGTGTGAGGAAGATTTGAATAGTCCACTATTTGTACTTAGCTAGAACTTGCCTGGCTAGTCCTGCTAAAAGCAAGTTGTATTAGACAATTAGGAAAGGATCATAGGCCCTTGTTCAATCTAAACCATTTTTAGCCTAAATTAAAAAAATGAAATTAATCCTTCTTTGTTCCAAATGATTTGAGCTTAAACTAGACCTTTTTTTTCACCACAACTGATCTTTTCTGGAAATAATGTGTTGGCCCTTGTCCCTCCTTGGACATGTGCACCTCGCGTTATGCCAAAAGCATAAGTGAGGGTGGCTAATGCAGTAAAAAACCTTTTTATGACCCTGACCCAACTTTGGGTATTGTGTACTTCGTCTCATGGCAAAACCATGATTTGAGGGTGGCTATTATGAGGAATGCTCTAGAAAGTGGGGTTGAATGAACAAAGGGAGAGAAAGAACAAAAGTAAAGTGACTCAAGAATCAGTTGAAAGAAAAGTGAAAAAAATACAATAAATACAAGCAAGAAAAGAAGAGAACTCACTTACACAAATGAAGAAAGAAAGGAAAATAGCAAAGTGAAAAGGAATATTGAGAAACTTGGCAAAATAAAATGATAAAAAAGGGGTATGTTTATCCCATATGTCAAAAAGGGCAAAAAAGTTCACTAAAGTACTACTAAATATACCCCTACCTGACCCTTGTGCCTATGTTAGAAGTAAGAAAGTCCTATCGTGATCCTAAAATGGTATAGCGAACTTTAAAGCAGGATAATAAGGGCAGCTTATGGAAATATGTATGATGAGTTTGTGAATAGTTCTGAGAGTGAGTGTGTTGAAAAGCATCCCTATACTCAAACTAAAATCATGTTGTGAACAATGAGGATATTGGGTTTTGAAGTTGGGACCCTAGTTGCAAGTACCTGAAAATATAGCACCTCGATTGTGAGAAATTGAAGAGGATAGGTGTTAGTGCGTGATAGTCTATGTCATGGTCTGATTCCCATTAATTCGAAGCCTAATAGTGATAGCATGCATAAATATGATGAGACTGACGGTATTTGATAGCAAAGGATTGGAAGATAAAACTGGATTACTATTGTACACGATTTGTAGTGCGTCATAGTGCGTCGCCTGAGGGGACAAACAACGAATTTAAGTTGAGGGTGTTGAGATAAGTGGTTCACGGGTAGTTTTACGAGTTTTTTCTTAAGTAGTGTGTGTCAAAATCCTTTTTGTATAATTTTCATGTAAGTTTCTCTTTCTTGCCAGGGAAATAAATCTAAAGATGAACGTGGAGGATTTTTGAGCAACCATTAAAGAAAGACGAGACTAGGAGCTTGTGACTGCCCTTCGTGCTTTGGACGGCCGTTAGTGGCATAGTTATTGAAGCTGCTTGAAGGAAGATGGGGAAGTCTGACCAAAATTTGGGATGGGGCCTACGAAGTGCGTGACGGATAGTCATAGCCATGACGTCTGTCCTGCAGTTCATCAGAAGATACGAAGAAAACGCCTCCCCCCTATCCTCTTCTCTCCAGAAGTATCTCCAGTGGTAGTCCAAATTCCAGAGTTGCAAGTGTTATGGAACAGAGACCTGAGGACCGTTGTGCTGTGACCATCTGTAATACCTGCCTCGAGGGAATGAAGAGAGAAGCAGAAGAATTTGAAAACTAATGAGACGACGGAGTCCATGAACGGCCCGTTGGGACCACGCGATGGACCCGTCATGAGGTCTGTGGTCGAACCAACAACGTTTGCAGTTTTCAGCAAAATAGAGTTCCTTCTTTGATTTTGTTTTTGTTTTTTTTTTTTTATAACTAGTTCGAAAAACCTTGTTTTTTGGGTTATACTCTTGGTTATTAGACATTATATGATATGTTCTTGGAGGGATGATTTTGATTATTACACTTGGATGTTGCAAATTTCTGGAGGTTGTTGTTGGTTGATTTTGTCGGATTAATCAAAGTTAAATTTTTGGATTTATTCCTTTACAGTGAAGTAAGTGAATTAATTCTTATTTATATATATTATGAAATTGGGGTTATGACTAGTGGTAACAAAACTCCATAACTAGGGTTTGTTGGGAACAATAGGCGAATAATGAGGTAAAATCTAACTAAAGTAACAATTCTATAATAGTGTCTTGCATGTATGGAAATTCGTTGTCGCTTAGAATTATTTAAACGGATGGACAACGTTACAAATTGCTGTTTAAGGCTACTTGCCGGACCAATGAGGTAGATAATAGGAAAAGAAATATCAACATAGATTTAGTGTTATATATCTAATGGCTGTAGTAGTAATTGGTGGTACGATGGGGTAATAACTTAGCAAATATCAAATACAATGCTTAATATCGGTAAATGTAAGGGTTAGGTTAAAAGTATGCCGGACCAAGGTGCGGGTGAGTGATATTTTCTACATGCGGAACAAGGATTGAAAATACATAACTTATCACTTTGATTCAATATAATAGGAAAGAATTGTATAGTTAGGGAAGTAAATCAAGTTTGGAACAGTGGGGAACATACGTAAAACTAGTCCTTTTATGATGATTTTAAATCACCATCCCTGAAGCTGTCTAGTTCTCTCGTAATTTAGCCCTAGTTCTTTCATCATTTAGAAGTAAAAACCTGCATTTATTCTTTGATTCTAAGGAAAAACTTGACTAAAAAGTAGTAAGCATAATAGATTGAAGTTAAGTGTGAACTTTTTTTCATCGTTAGGAATGATTCCAACCGTAATTTAGTTGGAGTTCTATACTCGATACGACCGCTTACATTTATTGAAAATTAAGTTTTGGCGTCCAGGTGCACAACTGTCCAGGGAGTGCTTTTGACCTCAAAAACGAAACGGGTCTACTCAAGGGCTCCGGTTGGTTCTTGGGGTGTCGACCCGGATTGTTTCGGACTATGAATCCAACTCTCTAAAACACAGGTCTGTTAGAACCCCCTGCCACCATTTTTGATAATTTTTGACTTCAAAAGCTATTAAAATAGGCTTAAGGCACGCTGCACCTCATTGAATAGTTTCTGAAATCATGGGACGTTCTTGGACGTTTGGTTTCTGGACTCCTAAATGACTTATATTCATTTTTACAATAGACCATTAAAACAGTTCCTTAACCTTTTATGATCAACGTTAAGTCTAGAAAGCATGGCTTGGATTTCGATATGGTACAGTATCCCCCTTATGAACATTCATCCCGATATGACACTAAAAATCTTTTGAAAAGGAAGGAATATATCAAGACTTTAGAAGCCAACAACCAACCAACAATAAATAACAACATTAATCAATATCATTTTACACATGCAATTCAAAACTTTCAATACACACGTAGGCTCAAACAAACATTATGTGACTTCCTTCTCAGAACAATCAAATAAGCTCAATGTTATCTATATATGAGTCAATGATACCTATACTTAACTAATGAAAATGCCTTAATATTCATTTATTAAAGATTCACATATCCAAAAATGCACAACATGACGCAAAACAAGCAAAAAATTTGCAAAATTCAAGCCAAAAATGCACATTTCAGTGTAACACTTTCTAGTGACATCAAAGATGCACATTTGCAAAACATTGCTCAAAAACTCAAGAAAAATTCCATTTTTGTCATTATTGTAAGAACAACTAACCTTAGTTATTCAAATAGATGAAGGTTCAAGGACTTCATTGTCGGTCTCGACACCTCCCTTGTTAACCCTCAAACTAGGTGATAATTCTTAAGGCATAGAAACAGGAAAATCGGATACAAAAGCCAATTCACTAGGCAACCTAACTCATAAGCAACTATTAACCTTGTGCAAAGATTTCAAAAGACCCACATATACGAATGGACTCAACTTCCGTTTCTTGCCAATATATAAACACCCTTTCATAGGTGACATTTTTCAAATACCCTTATCACCTTCTTCAGACTCTAAATATTCTCCTATGATCGAATAAGACTTGTGCCGACTAAGGTGTGCAACCGGTTTCCTTATAATATGGACTTTCTCAAAGTCTGATAAAATAAATCGGGGCCAAGAAGAGAAGGCTACCCTCTTCAAACCATCAAATAGGCGACCTCCTTACGCCTCTACCAGACCAAGGTATTCATTTAAGGGGCCATGGATATAGATGAACGATACGATTATTCTAAGCAAACTCATCAATAGGAAATGCTTATCCAAATTTCCTTTGAAATTCAATAATTACAATCCTAAGTATATATTCAAGGGTTTGAATATTACACCTCCTCTGGACATCGTTTGGGGGATGAAAACGAATTGCTCAACGTCACACCTTAGTACCCACCTTGTGGGAATGACCTCCAAAACCTAGAGTGAATTGTGCACCCAGATCGGCATGATGGAATAACGTAATACCATGGCGACCCACACAATCTTCATCTATAAAGATCCTTGAATAATCTTCCGCGGAAATAATGGAATAAGGAAAATTGACGGGAATTATATCAGCGGATTGGTAGCGTATCGACAATCATTCTTATAGAGTTGATGCCTTGAGTCCGAGGGCAAACCTACAAAAATCCATATGATATCTCCCACATACAAGTAGGACTTGGATTTCTTGAATGTAAAGCACCTGACTTTGATTTTCGGTTTTTACTTGTTGGAAAATTTGGGACACTAGAAAAAATTACTCTATGTCTTTTTTTCAAACTTCATACCAAATAACACCTCCATAAGGGCCATGGTACCATCTTTGTTGAACCGGATGAATGGGAGTAATGGGTGAGCCCCATAAGACTTTCTTCAACAATTGGTTCCTCAAACCATTATCTTGTTGAACATACAACCTTCATTGATACGACACAAGCACCATCCCCCCTAAGTTAGAATGACTCATTGGAAACTTACCAAGAACCAATTACGTCATTCCACAACGATTGATTCAAGGTGTTGTTTGGACTTCACTAACTAGCAAAGATGACGTCGAAGTTATGATGGACCATAAAACGACCATTTAGAAGTCTTCCAACCTCACCACCTATCTAGCAACCTGATGAACATCTTCACTAGGTCCTTCTTGGATTCATTACATGAGGAAAGGCCTACCGATGGATAACCGACTTAGAGCATCCGCCAACCACATTGGCCTTGACGGGTGGGTGGGGGTGATAAAAAACCACTCATCATGTCATAATCATTCAAACAATGCCAACCACCTTCTTTGTCAAAAGATCAATCCCTTTTTTTGAGTAAGGCACACTATTAGAGGCTCTTGTGGTGCAATATACACATAAAAACGGGGCAAGCATACAAGTAATGCATCCATATGTTCAAGGGCCAAAACACCATGCCTCTAACTCAAGATCAGAGTTGGATAGTTCTTTCATGCACCTTAAGTTGTCTAGAAGCATAGTGAGATTACTTTCCTATGATACATAAAAGAATAACACTAAACTCACCTGGGATGCATAACAATACACAACGGAACCCTTTGTACCCTTCGGGTAAAGTTAAACACCGGAGCGGAAGTAAGCCTATATTCCAGATCGGGAAGCTTTCTAAATATGGCATGATTTCTTCCGAACACTCCAAATTCGTACTATTTGGGGTCAAGTTAGAAAGAGCGATACAAAGGACGCAAAACTATCACAAAACCTCTGAGTAATAACCCGCTATAGACCCAAAGAAACTCTAATGTAGGTTGGAGTAAAGAGTCTAGGCCAAATTTTTAACCGCCTTAGTTTTCATGGATCAACCTGAACTCATCACTAGAGATGATTATGAACAAGAAAGGCAAACCAAACTCACACTTTCTATGCTTGTCATAATGTTTATGTTCCTTAAGCCACTTACAAAACCACCTTAATGGTGCAGTGTGTCACCCTCATTTTTTCGAATATACCAAGATGTGTCAATGAAGGGACAATGAACAATGAATCTAGGTAACTTGAAACACCCTATCATGAGATCTATAACGCCGCTGGGGAATTTTTGATGAACCAAAGGACATTACTTAAGAACTTATAGTGACCAGTATCAAGTCCTGAAAATGTCGTCTTGTTATATCCTCACCTATCACCCTAAGTTCATGAGAACCCGACCTCAAAGTCGTCATAATCCAAGGAGAGGATACTTGTTTTAATAGTGATATTATTGAGTTGCGATAATCATGCATATTCTAAGGGACCCATCTTCTTGTTTACAAACAATTTCGGAGCACCCATGGAGAAATACTAGGTCTAATGAAGACTTTGCTTGTAAATCTTTGAGTTGAGCCTTTAAACTATTTCAATCGGCGGGCATGCAAAAAGAGGATAATGAAATTGGGATGTATTCGGGGGAACAAGTCTATACCAATATCAATTTCTTGTTCTGAGAAAACAATAGGATCATCAGAATAAATCCTCCGAAAATGCCCTCACTAAGGGGATTTGACGCGATGGGGAGGAATTTTTGGAGTTTAAATATTGAGGACTTCTTACTATATGGTACAAACACCTTTTAGAAATCCATTTTGCATTTGTTTTTCAAACAAGAGATCATACGACCTCTAGGAATAGAATTTCCCCCTTCCACTCTAAAACGGCTCATTTGGGAAAGTCAAACTCACGAACCCATCGTTGGACATCTATGAGGCAAAGCAAGAAGAATGCAAACCAATCCTAACCCAACAATGACATAAAACTCAAGCATATCAAGTTTTACTAGCTAGCAAAGAAACTCTATTGGGCAAATATGTTATAGGTGGGGGTGGTGGATAATTCTTACATCTCTTTGCAACAAAAAACCGACTCGCCCACAAGGGTAGGACTCTATAAAAGGTTCATACAATATATAGAGCCAAAAGTCACACTTTTTAGCTACGTAAAGGAGTAACAAATGATAACGTTAGCACCGGATCAAGTAAGGATAACATCAATAGAGAAGACTTTTTAATATAACTGGTAATCACTCGAGGAAGAAGTCTATGCTCAACCCCTTAACCTGAGAGCAAGAAATGATCTGCCGGGCCTTATTTGAACCACTTGCTTGAGCCTTTAACAGTACTTTGTCTTGACCACTTCACATTAGCAAATACCTAACTTTGTTGCCACTTTTACCCAAACAAAAAAAAATTGACCGTTACGTTATAGAAACAACCTAATTCTTCTAGCCACATTTTTCACACAGTGTCTTCTGGTTGGTGAACTAGATCTTCATCTTTTAAGATCAGGATAAGACACCCTATCGTTTCTTTCTTAGACTTAGGGAACTGGAAAGAACCTTGAATTGAAGCCCTATTATTGAACCATAGGCTGGTCTTACTTCAAAGCCTACCCTTTGCTAGAAAGCACCATCCAAAAGATTTGACCTCTTGGCATCATAATCTCCTCTAAGACTTGCCTCTTTGACTTGTTGATGGAAACAATAGACGAGAAATGTTCATATGGTATGTAGCATAGACAAAAATGATAATCCTCTTTCCAAGTCATCGGACAGTTCCTGTCACAAAGAAGTTCATTTCAGTTCTAGGGTCGGGCAACACAAAGAAGGAGCATATTTTTACAATTTAGTGAATTCGTAACTAGTTATTACAAGCACGCATACCTCTTAATATACGAACATTGATGAACTCCACCACCTGGCTCCCATTTGCTCCCTAGGAAAGAACCTATAAAGAAAAGTTTTCTAGAACACATTCCAAAGTCACTGATCCACCTTTAACGACTATTGTCCCTTCATTGGACCATTCCAAGTTGGGCCACACCTTGATTGGTAAGTGACAACACTTGGATTTTCTCACTATACACAACCCCATAGAATAGCGGATCTGTAGATTTATCAATAAAACTCTTGGGGGTCTTTTCAACCCGGCCCCATAGAAGTAGGGGGATCCATCCTAATAAATCCTTAGACGAGGTCCATGGTAGCAATTTGTTGGTTGCTCGGGGTACAATTTCTCCGATTATATTGGGATTATATGACAGCGTGAGCTTAAGTAGTGGTGTCTTTTGGCTTGGGGTAGTAATGGCTCTTGGTACTTGTTGAGAAAAAAATCAGCCCTTATTGTCACATCCGCCAAAGGAGAGGATTGATCGGAGCTTTGTCATCATTCATATTCTGCATCTAGACGACAGGGACTTCATCACCACGGGCACGGAGGATCTCCCGCATTGTGATCACTTACCAAGCTTGTGCCCATTCCTTCGGAGTATTCATTGCCTATAATCAAACCCACGTAGGATTAGATGCAAAAGTTACAAGAGCTAACAATCCAAAGGGCCACGATATTGGATTCCAATTAGAGTGAGAAGTGTTCTAATGAATCTCATAGATTGCCTATTTGTAAGTGTGGCGCGCTTCACAATTATGAATACAAACCTTATAGACGTGGTGAGAGAGACAATCGACCAAAAAGATATTACCTCATGCTCTGTACCAACTTCGTCACTACGGGAATTACCCCTAGACGAAAACTAGACTCTTAGCTTACTCATGTTTCCTTCATAGGTCAAAATTAGACAGGAAAATTTAAAAATTTCTTATATTTATACATGGAGGTTGCATGGACTCTACATTATACGTAATAGATATATACCGAGTATAACAAGACCTTCGTATAGGAAGATTACTTTGCCTTCTACTTTTAATTGCAAATGAATAACAGAACTAGCCGTAGGGTCTCAAAATAATTCGTCTCATCTCACAAACCATCTAATAAGGAGATTGAAATTGGGCCTATCACAATTACATGTATGGTGAAACACAAAATACACATATAGGTCACAGTTTTAATATCAAAAATGAAAAAGGAAAGAAACATAAGAGTGCTTAACAGTTTATAAAGAAAACATTGGAGCTTGATATTTGGCATTGCCCTCGAAAAGGTAAGGAGCTTACCCAACTCTGGATGATCAAGAATTCAAAGGTTTTCCAAAACGTACATCTTAAAAAGCCCTTCAACGACACAAAACCTAAACTATTTGGGAAAGGAAAAATGGGGAGAAATGGGTTAGTTAGACCACTTGTACTAAGTATGAGACCATATGAACTACATATCATGCAAACATCTAAAGGGAATTTTATTAAGTATGCAATTACTTTGAAAAAACCTTCATGACAATTACAAAGGCCTATACCAAATCACTTAGACCGATTCCAATAAGTCATAGGCATGTACATCACAGACCAACAACATTCAAAACTCGTCAAGATCATACACCGTGCATATTATGGTAAGTGAATACATAAGTCAAGTACTTTATCATCAGTCATAACTAATCACATATGCATGAATAATAAGAATCAGTATAACATAACCAAAGCCAAGACAATATCCATGAAACCTATCAAATCAACAAGTGCAATGACAAGCAAAGCCCAAACCTTACTTAAATCTAAGTAAACCAACAAGAATAATGACAACATCTATTCACATAGAATAACATTTAAGAGTACATAATATTATACGTAAGACGTAGGAGGACATACACGTATCAAAGTGGGACATATAAACATATAGTATCAAACAAAGTGAAAGTTCAGATGTTATTACATAATCATGTACCATTATAAGATATTACATACATGAAAAGAACATCCTCATAAAGGACTTCCTTCAAGGAACTATACAATGTTTTAGTATAGTGTGCCTCATACTCCTAATTAGGATAAGTAAACCCATGGTTATAGCCTTGTTTAGAGTTCATTCCTTTAATTCTTTTGCCTTTGGTAACATGTTTCCCTAAACGACACAGACCGCATGAGCTAATGTGGATTCCCGTGTATGGAACACTACAGCGAAGAAGGAGATTAATTGCCAGGTAGTATCAAACTGAACATACAACTATAATGGATCCACTAGACTTAGTTTTTTTCTTTTTTATGGGGGCAACAAGTCAGAATTTAGAGATGTAGTTGGTACCTCTTCTTGCTACATGCATCATAGTTCTTCAATATAAAGAGTTACATAGTGATCTACTCCTCATTCTACTTCCACTCGTGTGTTAAGAGGAGTCCCTTTTTGAAAGGTCTTAATGTCTTATTAATCATCATATTTAAGTGTGGTCATCAGGATAGAACCCTTGTATATAAACATTAAACCTCATAGTAAATAAGGAATTGAAGGGTGTGTAATCCTTCATATTCCAATTCATAATAAGTGATTGGTTAGAACCTTCTAATATTCACCTTCATAAAAGGCACATTGGTAATGTCTTTCACAAGCCTTACATCATTTTACATCATATCCAAAAACATCACAAACCATAGTCAAGAATTAAATTCCACATTAATACAACCCTATAAATCCTAATCAAGAACATATTCCAATATAACATCATGACTTAATCATAATTAACCATCATTTGAAGTGAAGGATAGGGACACAAGATTTACCAAGTCTCATTCATAATGAAATAATCAAAAGGTCTTACTATAAACCTTCGTCAGTCCAATAGGGTATAAAATGCATCATCATTCAATGACACAGCATAATAAAACAAAGCTCAAAAGAATCACTGACATCATAATTAATACGAGTTCATAGCTGTAAGACAGAGCGACCTAGAATCAAATCATACTCTAATTCAATAACTCAAGAACTGTAAATAGACTATAAATCACCATAAGTAATCATTATTGATACAATAAATCATGAGTACTGATTCAACCAATCACCAGTTCAGTTGAATACACATTACCCCAATTCTATTCAAGATCACAAACCTATGGTTAAGGGGCAAAGGTTCATCTTCTACAAACTAGACAAACATTAAGTAAGAATACATGTTAATCTATTCATAATATCCAAAATTAAATCATACAAAATCAATACAGAACATAAATTTCGATATTGAAAGATTCCACTTGAAAATCCAACTTTAAGTCCAGTTGATGGATACCCTTTGAGGAAGGAGGTTTATAAAGGTTGAAAAGAGATAACATACCTTACAATTTGATGAATAGTAATGATGAAACTTAACTTTTGCAATCCCTTAACCCTACCTTAGCTTGGTATTCACAATGAGATTTTCACGAGAGTTGTGAAAGAAGAGAGTTTAGGTTGTGAGTTGTGAGAGCTAGATTAAGTCTAGGGGTGGGGACTTTATATGCGGGATTGTTATTTAACTTAAATATACTTCCTTTACCCCCAAACTAACACCTAACCCCTAATAATCATCTGGAACCAAACTAAAAACTTGATTCAAAGTCATAGGCCCTCACAGACGAAACCCTTGACCAACGGTCCGTCTGATTAAGTCGATGACTCTGCCTCCTTCCGTGCGACACTTCGTCGAGAGTCTTGTTTAGAATGGACCAAAAATAGTCCCTTCAATAGTTTGGCCAATTTTTCATCGATGGATGGCATCGTACAACCCCGTCGATATACACACGCTCTATCGATCCCTCGTGGGTGCACATACCTAGGCCAGTACTTTTTGAACCCCAAAACAAAAGGGTCCTCCTCAAGGGCCCTGTTGTGTTGGAGAGTAGTCCCCCCCACGGATTTCGACTGATGATAAAGAACTTAAACAATGTTAGACACCCTTGCCACCAATGGTTCATCATTTTCTGACTTCTAAAACGTAGTAAAAGAGGATAAGGCACGCGAACACCTCATTGACACTAGTTTCTGAACGTCATGGACGTTTTGGTTCGTAGACTTCTAAATGACTTATATTCATTAAATAGACTTAAAACAGTGTTCTAATACCTTTGTGACACTTGCGTTTTAGGATCTAGAACACATTGCATTTCGATTATACATAACATGTTGGGAAAAATCATAATTAGCATTGACTTTGGCTGGCAAAAATTTCACTGTTATAATTGTGTTTTAAATAGAAACGCTCCTGATAGTGTTAGTTTGCAAAACAGAACTAAAAGCTCATTAAATTCTAATCTTGGGACAGTGTGGTAAAACCTTTTTTCTACTAATTGGCCTTGTACCGGTCATGAAACCATGACTTCCTTTTAATTTGACACAACCACTTAGCAGAGAATATTTGGCACCATTGTGAGATGCCACAATGAGCTTGTCTCATGAGTGCATCACTAGTTGCGCTTTCTAATCGCAAAGTTGAGGTACCTTCAAGTTTGATGGGTTTCATGGGCACCTACATAAACTTCTACCACATGATAAAATGGTTAGTCGGGGACTTCAACAACACTTGTACTTGGTGTAGAACGTACCAATTGTTGTGAAGAGGGAGAGAGAATAAATAATGGATTAGAACGTAAGAGAGCATTTTTTGAGTGGTTGAAAACCGGCTAAAAAGATTTGACAATTCAAAGCAAAACTGAATAATCAGTCCTAACATGCAATCGAAGATCAACTTAAATACAAGTACAATATAACTAATTTGACCAATTTAATGAACTACTATAACTCTAACAACTTATTATGACCAATTTGACTAATTCTATGGAACTACTTTACACGAACTTAATCTATTTTTGAAAAAGATTGGATCAACGATTTGAAACTCAGTCTACCGTTAACAACCTGATAAACTGTTGATAATTGGAATCTGTTTGAAAGTAAGCTCACAGAAAATTGACACACACCTAAGAAATACCTAACATTAACAAGATAATTATTATGAATTACCCTTCCATTTATTTAATTTAATGATTTTCAAATGATTTATTAAGTATTGAATAGTATTCACTCATAAAGGGTGTATAAAATAGACACCAAAATATTAATTTATCTCTGATTTGTATCCAAATGAAAAATATTGTTCGACACATATTTTAAATAATGGCAATAAAGATCGACGAGGAAGTAGTACACATATTTGGTTCACATTCCTTATAAGATCTTACAAAGCATTATTAAAAAAATATACAAAGCATTATTAAGGTTACATTTTCTTTTCAAGGTTGTGGGCTCCAATAAGCATATTTGCTAAAATCAAACTTGTCTTCTGTACTAGGACTTCTTCTATTTATATATATTAAAGAAGAAAGAACGGGTGTTTATTCTCTATCTGCCTAGTCTGATGCTTACGAGCAACCGCAACCAGAGACCACCTTAATTCGAATGTACTATACTATACCAGCTAAGGGGGGGGGGGGGGGGGGGAGCACACAAGGGGTAGGAGTGTTACAAATCATGCGAATCAATAGTCAATTGAGTCGAACAAATAGAAAAAATTCAACTAGTGGTTGGTGTTGGAAAAAAAATATTTGGGTTGGTTGTTGCTTTCAAATAAAACATCAACCCGACATTATACATATAATTTTAAAAAATTCATTTGATAAGTAAAATACTAATTTGAATATTTTTTTAAGATTCTTATAAATTTTCATAGTTTTATCTTTTGCATAGATATATATCATGTTTGAAAGGTAGATCTTAATAATCCAATAAAGATTACAATCCATAATGATAATTTAATAAATTTTAAATAAAAATCAAATTAATACTAATGCCAAAAACTAAAAAAAATCAATTCAATCACTAAGAATAATCAAATAATGAATATTTTATTTTTACCTTTACTAGGTTAAAAATAAATATATTGATCTAATTTACTTTCTTTACTATTAAATCATTGTAACTAATGCTTACTAAGTTTAATTATACATGATTTCGTAACTTTAATTGTGATCAATTATTATTATGACTTATTAATTACCCAATTTTTATTCTTACGCCAATTATATTAGGTTTTTTGTTAGTGATTATTTTAGTTCATACTATATTCATATTTTGTGTCACTTTTTTGGAGATGATTTGGTAGGACCAAAGAAAATTTGAAATCCAAGAAAACTATATGTTATATGAATACTTACCGGAAAAACCTTGTGAAGACCCCAAAAATCTGAAAAATAGAAAAAAAAAAAAAAACCGATAGTATAAACAACGCGGTGTTTGTTTGATTTACAAATTCAAAAATTCGGACACAATCCACCCGTCTCTTTTCCAAAAGAAAAAAACTTAAAAAATTTTAAAATAGTTGCTGTGATGATGATGGTCCTCCAAAATAAATTTTGAGTGTATATGGCCAATTGCCTTTTACATTATAAACAATTGATTTCCTATAAATATCTTATTTACTTCACACTGACAAACTTTAATTAGAGCTAAAGTGCAACAATTGGATGAGACATCAACTCTAAGGACTTTGTCAAGCCCATTTAAACCCGTCCCCAAGTTCGACTCAAGGCGCAAATGCTACAGAAATGTATCACTACATGATTATTGTAAGTGATCCTGAAAAAAACCTGAAGGGGACAACAAAATCCTGCCATTGGTCGCCAAAACCAAATAGGAAAACATCACGTCTTCGTTTCTCAGAGTAATGTGGAAAGAAACCAAGCTAGTTAGTGAGATTAGCTGATAAAAGAAAACCGAGATTAAGGGTAACCATTCCTGTGCCGGAGACTACCTTATCATTTTTGGAGGCAGAAAAAATCTGCATAACTTTGTCAAGGTGAATAGTTTAAGAAGCTAAAAGTAATAAAAGGAAGGTTAGAACAACAAAAAAACGTTGATATTAAATCAAGATAAAATAGTCGACAACATTACTCCTTTGTCTACTTGAGACAAATAATGATGTAGAATGTTCAACTCGAAATAAAAGTTATTCATTAGGTGGTTTCATTTGTATAACCTCTCTCTACAGAAAAAAATCATCTATTTTTTTTAGGGAGAACATGGTGGGTGTAAGTGTAGGTATTCATTAAAAGAGACAACAGGGAAAAACGTATCAGTTATTGATTGAGAGTCAGGATTAACATCAATGCAAACTGTGTTAAACAAGTTGAGCTTAGGCAGGACATGTAAAAGTAAAGTTCAAAAAAAATTGTCATTGGTAGATGTCAGGTTGAAACAATTAAAAATCTAATTTCATGGATGCCAAAAAGGTATCATGAAAAATAAAATGGAAAATTATTTCTCTTCAGTTGTGGACAAAATGATAATCACACCCAGGATATGTCACAAAAAAAAATAGCATAGGAAGAGAGTACAACAACACCAACATTAAACTGGGCAATACAAATATGATACCCATAGTAATACAATAATATTGATGAAAAAAATGTGGAGTATCAAAAAGACTTACTACTCAATACTCTTTTTTATAATAACTCACAATAATATTACTTGCCCACATATTTTCTTTAAACTAAGAAGTAAGTGTGGACTAACCGCTATCTCTAACTCTATATTGCTTATCGTTTTGGGTCCCCTTTGTGTCCTTCAAGGTTCAACTTCTACTCTTATTTATAGCCCCAGGCTCTTTTTTGAAACACTTTTTTACATCATTAATTGACATTATATGGTAGCCATGTCAACAAAAATTTGGTTTGTCTAACGTTATCAAACTTATACGAAATTGATCTACCTACTTCCACAAAATGGGGCTACCACATTACGATGGTGGCTACCAATTTTCACATTGTGGCTTAGTAATTTCACAACAAGTATGACTGCCAAATAAATTCTGCCAAGATTATTTCCACAAATCACACTCCTTAATTTTGATTTTTCTTCTCCAAATCTTGACTCATCTCTGAAGATCTTCAAACTTGAGGGCTTGGTAAAAATACATTCCGAAAGCTTGATCATAGATTTAAATAATACTTGAACCTCTACCGCTCTTGGAAATGGCATTCCGGAAAAAGATACATTGTGTGTCTATGTGCTTCTTCGATAATGCGAACCGGATTCTTTGTTTTTAGTTCGTGGACAAATGGTTATCAACACAAATCATTGTGGCTTCAATTTTTGGCAAATTGAGTTCACTTTCAAGATCTTCTCAACTCCAAAATAGCAGACATGATATGATGTCCCTGTCGCTATTGCTTCCACAAGCCAAGAGAGTACCAATTGATTGATCTTTTGAACTCCAAAAAAAAATTCACCCAAGAAGAAAAAGCCAAAAACTAGGTGCTTTTTCTAATCATCAACATCTCCCGCTATTAATCACTATCACACATATTCCAAGATTAAATTATCCGAAATAAGAAATAAATAGCCCAAGATCGATTGTACCTTTTAGGTAGAAAGAATTATTTTAGCGACTTCAGTGTTCTGAGGGGGTAAGGATTCTAGAAGCGACTACTACGCCAATACGCAAAGAGGATAGCCGGTCTCGTAAATGTCAAGTACCTCAAATTCATATGAGACTTTTTGGAACAAGTTGAATCACTTTTTTCTCCCTCGTCAAATTTTGGACAATTTGGTCCTACTTTCCATTGGGTGTTCACAGGATTGCAATCAAACATGTTGAAACTTCTTCAAAATTTCCTTTGATATATTATTGAGATATGAAGATGAGTCCACCCATTATCTGCACTTCTAGGCAACCAAGTAGTAGACATTAGCCCATATGTCCGTCATTCAAACTCATGGACATAAACTTTCTTAAAGCTTCAAAAAAACTAGGTTGAGCCTGTAAGAATGAGACATTAAAAATAAATAGAAAAAAGCAGAATTCTCCATTCGAATGAACTTTAATGTAAGAGCAATTGCATGGAGGAAAGAAAACGAGGAATGAATAAGTTAAACCCATTGTCTTTAAAGTATTTGCAAGTGTAATATATTCCAAAGCTCGTGGAGCAGTGCTTCACCCATATACAAGGATTTCTTCAACCTCAATAACCTTAATGATTTTTAACCACAAAAACTAAGTTTGCTTAATACATAGGACTTCTCTTCAGAGATATCCATTCAAGAAATGCCGATTTTTACACTAGTAAATGGATCTTTCAACCTTCATTTTGCGCCGTAAAGAGATCAATAGTGGATGGATTTTCTCCATGCGCAGGCAACAGGCCATAGATATTCTTTATGGTTGATGCTATTGACTTTGTTGTGTAGCCTTAGACCACACGTCTTTTTGTATTGTATTCTTTCTACTTCTCTGGTGGACATTTTTCTTCGTCTGCTATATACATTGACTCCAATTGAATGATGGTCCTTCAGGAAGAAGTGTCAATCCAAGTGTTATTTATTCTCTATAATGATGACTCTCCTCCCTCCAGGGATTTTCTCCACCTTTGGCAGTAACAGCATCAAAAAATGCATTGGTTCACTTTCAGCAAGAGAAACCACAAAAATCAAATTAGTAATTTCTTTTGTGTCATCATAGAGTTCATGAATTCTCCTCATCCATGGGCCTTTTCAGTGAACTCTCTTGAGAAGATGGAGATGCACATTTTTGCGAGTGAGGAGGCAGGCGGTTAAATCATGTGATTGGTTGTCTTATGGTCTCCTGTCTTTTCATCTCGAAGAGGGAAGAAAATCATATGTTTTTTCTTCCAGACCTTCCAATTCCATGTAATGTCTCTTCATCAAATCACCCCAAACGCGGGACTCACCACCACCTTGTTATTGCTTGGATTATACAATTTGTTTGCCTTTTTGAACCTGCGTCATAGCCTAAACCAACAGATTCTGACCACTCCGATCGTCAGAGTTTAGCTCCCCCTTGATGTGGAACGAGCAGAGGCTATGCTCCCATAAATTCTCAAGTGCTTAACATGGATTTCTTCTGCTCCATGATTCTTAAGGGTTGATCTCGTACATTTGTTTGTTGGACCATGTTGCTCGCCAATAACTATCACAAGAAAACAGATCGACCCGAAATTCTTTGGTAGATGTTAGCTCAGAATCATACATTCTAAGCCATATTAAGTATATTGTTCTATTCTTTTTTTCGCCAAACTCCCATTTGTTGGAAGGGAAGGGGCGAGGAAATAAGTTACAATAGAAGTGTCTGAGGGCTAGCCACGGTGGGCATATATGAATATAGTAAAGAAAATACAAGTGTGCAGTCACAAGAGTGGGTTGGTTAATTTTAATTCCGAGTGGTGATGCTTTTGTTTGTTTTGAGTCAAGTGACAAAGAGGGATTTAGTTTCTTGGAATTGTAGGATTCCCGGATATGTTTTTCGTAGGATATATTGATGCATTGCTTCCATTGGTAAAAGTGTTCAGAAGAGATGGTTTGTGTGCTTAGATGATAATCGTTTCTAAACAAAAAGTTGAAAAGTCAAGCGAAAATACATATTGCACGTAGTAAAGCTGTGTCTGGTGCACATTATGGTTCATAGTTTCTCGCATGGTTAGTTAATGCAACTTTCTGGACATTTGGTCTACATTGCTATCATTCATATACTTTAACTTCTGCTAGGGACAAAAAAAAGAATTTGCAGCAACTTATGCTGCGTGTTGCCTTATCCTTTATCTCAAAGAATATTGATGTTTATTGCGCGACTTATGGAGCTTCCGTTCATTGAACACTCTTGGGACAATGCCACCAGTTCTTGAGCAATATTCTAGACCATTTAGTTTGCTGTAATAGAATAAGGTTTATTTTTTTTTTGTGTTTGCTTTTTTCTGCATTGCTCTGGCTTTGTCATTGAGTGGTCTGATGGCGTGATTACAATAGATAATTTTTTGTGCTAACGAACACATGACAAGCTTAGTAAGTTGATGAATGATGTCTTTTTAAGGAAGAAAACTATTCTGGAGATGTATATCTGATACGTGCAGATCAGTTACATCTCTATGAAGGGTTGTGAAACATGCGTAGAATGCGTGGATAAGAAATGGCGCAGATTCGTTACGCCTCTTGGATGAAGGTGTCATAATTCAGGTTAGTTATTTGTATCTAACAGCATATTTCTACTCTTTTTTCACAAAATTATTATAAGTAAATATTTTCACTTTTCAAATGAATGGTACCACAACTGAAAATTTCTGGTTACCTCGACTGCCTTTTTCATTCTGGCCATGATAATATATACATGAAAATCTTCTTCTAACCTGGTATTTTTCGAATGTTTATCTTGGGATAGTTAGTTTAAAGCATGAAGTGAATGATCAATGACTAATAATCGGTATTTGTTCTACCACTTGAATCACATAGCTTCTTACATGTCTTGCCCCTCCACAATTACTCGAGCTTGTCGAACTGTTATTTAGTTGTTGGTGTAAAATGAAAACTTCATAACCTTTTCTGTAAAAATATAATCGAAAAATTTTTGATGTAGCTAGCTATTTGAAGTTTTGACGTTCTAACTTGGCCTAACTTTTTACCACCATATTGTACCTATTGGATTGGTTCTGTAAGTTGACGCCGACCCTATACATCACAGTTATAGCAACGCAATGTCTTTTTAATATTAAGTAACTGAAGTGATTGTCTTATTATGTCCTGGAAGTCTCAGTGAGAAAGAGAATTGGTAAGTAACATCCTGCAAAAAAATAATCAATTTCTTTTCAATAAATAAAAATACAAATAATTACTTAAGTTTCCAATTTATGTAGTACTTTCAAAACAAATTCTTTTCCTAAATCCAATCAAAATGTGTTACCAAAAAACAAATTAATTTAAAAGATCTTAAAGTTTCCAAGTTATGAGTATTTTCCAAATGTGTTTCTTTTTTTTTCCCATAAATAAACTACAAATAATAATTTGAAAGTTTCCAACTTTTTATGGAGTATTTCCCTAAAAACGTGTAACTTCACCTTAATTCCCCACTATTTCCTTTTTTAATATAGTAACTCGCTAATCTATTCTAATCCGTTTAGGTTTTGATAGTAATATTATAAATAATCTTGGAAATGGTGTAATTCTTCCATAATAAAAAAATACTTGATCTCTTCTCTCAAAATTGCAATATGTTTCCAATAGAGTTTTGATGTCCATGACTACTCAAAGGACTCTTTTGTTAGCGTTAAGCCAATTGCTTCTTCTTTCTTTCCACCCATATTTAACATACTTTATTTCAGTATACTACACACACAAATGTTTGTAGTAAGACCTAATGATCATGAATTCGTACACTAGGTGAAACATGGACCCCTTCAATCCAAGTCGACCCAAATTATTACCACATCTTTCCGATCCATGCCGTGAGGAACTCATCATGCTATATAACAACTGTTAATGAACAGTTCAAGATCAACACAAGTTATAGTTGAACAAACTTTCGTGAGTTATAAGGGAGTCGTTATTATCTGATATGTCCAGTAAATGTGTGATTGGTCTACAATATTGTCACTATTGGCGATGGTAGAATTTTGTTAGAATTGGAAAAATCATCTCCTTGGATGGAACGATATCGGCTAGTGAATCATCAATAGATTTGAGAGAGTGTGATGGAAGCTTATGAACAGAAAAAAAAAAAAAAAGACACTATTAGTGCGCTTGTTCATTCTAGATGAGCTCAGGGGGAAACTGATGTATTTGTTGGCCTGCTCATATGTTCATGCTTCAGTGTATTTCAAGTGGTTATCAGAATAGCCATTACGCCCCGCGCTTTTTTGCCGTTTGAGATGCCAACATTAGAACAACACTCTGCCTAAAGAAGATCAACTATCTAAAGCCTAAATAAATTTTTGTAGCTAATTTGATAATCTTTATGTATAATATATGCGTCACTACACTGAACCAAAAACTTGTTTGGGATTATTATTGTATTTTGTTGAATGATTTCATATTGATAATCCATTAGTATATGGTTTGGTATCTTATGAAGTTTATAATTATTAGTGATTAGCCTTCGTTCACAATATTATTCTAGTTCTTTTATTTGTCTTATAAGTTCTATTCATGTTAGTTATATGTTTCTTAGAATTTGTGGTGTACTATCTAGTTTATTTCAATCATTACCTCATATTAAGTTTACTATATCTGTTCTACCAAATTATCGAGAAGTCTACCATTATTTATGATCATTTTTTTTATCTACTCGAAAATCAAAATTAAAAAAATTATAAATCAACAGATTATCTTATGATTTAGAGCTATTGATTTAACATATTTAACATCAAAAACTAATAAATCAAATCCATAATTCCTAAAGTAAAAACAATAGAAGATACATTTTGTATTACAAAGTGGTTTACAGAATAGCCATTACTGCCTCGCTTTGCCGCTTGAGATGCCAACAAATTAGACAACACTGCCTAAAGGGATCTACTATCTAAAGCCTAAAAACAATTTATAGCTAAAAGTTGATAATCTTTATGCATAATATATGCAGTACTACAATGAACGCAAAAAATTGTTGGATTTTATTGTGCTTTTTGTTTGGAATGATTTCATTATGTGTAATCAATTATATATGGTTTTGGTATCTTTATGAGTGTAGAATTATTAGTGTTTAGCCTTCGATTCCCAATATTAATCTAGTTTCTTTATTTGTATATATAGAGTTCTATTCCATGTTTAGTTATAATTGTTTCTTAGATGTGTGTGACAGTATAGAGTTCTATTTATCATCATTACCTAATTAGGTTTCTATTATCTTTTTCTCCCAAATTATCGAGATCATACCATATTTTAATGATCATATTTTTTTTTATCTAATCGAAATTAAAGTAAAAAAAATTATATACAGCAAAAAATTATCTTATTGATTGAGCTATTGATTTAACATGTTGTTAAATCAAAAACTAATAAATAATATCCATATACATAAATTCAAAACACAAAATATACACATCTCTTACCCCTACCCTATTTTAAACCATTGATAAAGTTACACAGCAACCATTTAAAAAAGTGTTAACCTGTTATGATCTCTTCGAGTCCAATTTCAGAGTGTTATATCTCTCTGAGATCACAATTTCAGTCTCAACAATATTTAACAAATCTATAATCAAATCGCAAATTTATTGATTCTAGAAGTTCGTCGATTACAACAAACCAAATGCTAATTAACTACTAGAAGACATTATTGAATTACAGTAAAGAAGAAAGATTGAGATCTAGAGAAGGAAAAGAAGACGCTGAAAAGAGAACTACAGATCGAAGAAGAATAAGAAGAAGAGAAGCAGAAACAGAAATGAAAGAAATTGAATTTCCACACACGTTTTCCTATCATCTTCCTCTAAATAAAGACCATTTTATAACAGGTTCATAACCAACTCCACCATGGCATCATATTGATCATAATTCTCAATCAACTTGCTTTAATCCAGCCCTTCACTATACCAAATCTGTCTTTTCACAGACTCTTCATGGATCGATTCCCCACCAGAACACTTCTTTATTTCAATTCATAAGATTCCCTTCCCCATCAAAATAGCCTGACTCAATGATGATAATCAAAACCCTTACTTTTTTGGAGGGTCTGCGGGGCATGTGAGCCTCCGCTCATGCATCGGTTTCACCTAAATACTTCTACTCTCCCATTCTTCTAATTCAAAAGGCGAGGGCCCCTAAACAAAAAGGCCCTAAAAGGTTCTTCTTTAAATATTACATAAGCCCCTAAATAGGTAGCCCCGAAAGCCGAACTCAGCCAGTGGTTTTATTCTTGCCCTTTCTATCTTATTAGTCACCCTACAGGTAACTTAGCGCGCCAAAAATAAGTAAATCTTCCCACGTAGCCTCCATCCTGGTGGAGATTAGACCAATGAACCAAAACTCGCTCCACAACAAGCTTCTTCCTTTAAATAAACATCTGGCGCCCGCAAGAAAAAAAATAGTCCCCCGCTTAACCAAAAATTGTTCGTCATCGTTTGTATACGGTAATTCAGATTGAACTACCACACGATTGCCTACTCACTTTAATGAACATCTGACGTATGGTTGAATTTTTAAGTATTACCCTATCCCTACCGAAAAATCAAGCTCAGTCTGCCCTTTTCTTTTCTTCATATCAACAAAAAACTTATTTCTATCTGGGTAGTATTAAGTTGTACTTCAACATGGAAGGAACTGTGCTTGTGCATCAAACATCTCTGCAAGCTTGTCCACTGTTTCTAAAGAGGACCATAGAAAGGGAGGGGGAGTATAAATTATACAATGCTTAGATGAGTACACTGACAGGACCTGTTTGAAAATTCGATTATACCACATTTCCTCAGCCGATAAAACTATTTCCATTGCGCAGTCCGACTTGCCCAGTCATAAAGCGAGATAATTTTAAGGCACCTATGATCTTTTAGTTTGACAATCACTCTAAGGATGATAGAACCGAACCTATAGTGCAATTGAGTCCCCAACAATTTGAAATCTCCTGCCAAAATAAACTTAAGAAGAACTTACCGAATCTGAACACAATACAGTCCAAGAGACCAGTAATCGGTGTATTCGTCTCCACACAATTCAGCCTGGTTACCTGTAGATATGCGATGATACAGGCTATAAATGAGCAGACTTCGTAAATTGATCGACCAATACTAAGATCCATCCTTAGATTTCGATTTGGTAACCCTCAAAAAGCTCCATACTATATTACTCCAGATTCATTAGTAATCGGCAATGGTTGGAGTAGACCCAGATATGCTGCATTCTCGTCCTTATTACGATGGAAAAACCTCATAATGATTTACATCTTCATTCACACAAAGCTCTCATCTAGGCAATAGAAATAATGAACAACCTTTTGAGGTGCCCAATTGAACCAATGTCTTTTGAAGGAGTATCATGAAAAGTAGTATGAGTTGTGCTCGCTAAAGAAACCGGTAATCCACATAAACCTTGCCTTCTCATAACACACAATTAACATTATGCATCAAAACTAGGCCCATGCGCATCTTGAATGGATGTATCTCAATAACTGTGCATAATCTCTTGTATCCACGTAGGGTGATCACATTAACAGCCATAAGAAGGGCCTTGCGCTTGATTTTCATGGCTTTGTAGACTTCTTGTCGTATAGATAGAGCAATCCCCAACTCGATTCTCGTTACTGTTGTATCGCAACTCAAACCAAGACGAGTAATTTGTTAACCTTCTGTGAATAGCGAAGTGAACCCCCTGGTGATTCATACAAGTACTTCAAACTGTGGTGATCAGTCTTAACTACAAAGTGTTCGAATTGCAAATAGTGTCTCCATTTATCTACTGCATTAAGTAAAGCCATATATTTCTTCTCGTATATTGACTTGCCCGATGTTTAATAGACAAAACTTTGCTGAAGAAAGCTATCGGTCTTCCTTGTTGCATAAGTACAACTCTAATACCCCCATGACTGGCATCAGTTTCAATAAAAAATTCCTGTGCATAATCAGGAAGAGACAATGCAGGCGTATTCATCAGAACTACTTTAAGTTTTTCAAAAGCAGTCTCGGCATCCACACTCCATTTAAAAGCCTCTTTCTTTAACAAATCTGTGAGTGGCCTGCTGATAGTTCCATAATTCTGCACATACTTAAGATAGTAACCAGTTAATCCCAAAAATCCTCTTGAAGATCGTAATGACTTAGGTCTTGGCCAATCCACCATAGCTTCAATCTCGTTAGGATCTTTAGACATCCCTTCATCAACAATAATATGGCCTAAATACTCCACGTGAGCTGACCAAAAGAAACACTTAGACTTTAGCGAATAGGTAAAATTAACTATCACGTCTGCAAATACAATATAAATGCCCTCAAATTATCATCTTTGACTTTTCTTTATATCATTATATTTATCAAAAGAAGACTAAAATTATTTTTTTTGGAGAAACGAGTGAAAAACCGATTCAGTTAACGCTTGAAACCGTTGTGGCGCATAGTGAGTCTAATGGAATCATTCAAACTCGTGAATGTCCCATGTGAGCTACGAAAGCATTCTTATGCCATCCTCCACTCTCATTCTAATTTGATGACTATCAGCCTGAAAATCAAACCTTCGAAAAGATTCAGCACCATGTAATTCATCCAAACAAATATCCACTATAGGAAGTGGATATTTGTTGTTGATGGTCAAGTAGTTCAAGCATCGATAGTCAAACAAATTTCCCTGTTTATCTTTTTTCTTTACTAATAACACAGCGTGAGGAATAAGAGATTGACTCATTGATTATTCCACTGCTTAACATCTCTTTTACATGTTTTCCAACTCTTCTTTTGATGCGAAATTGTAACTATTGCGGTCTAAGAAATTGGCATCGCTCCTAGTTTGGGGAGTATCGCATGTCGAAAAGGGCTCAGTAGTGGTAGTGATTTCGGTTCTACACAAAAGATCTGATACTAACTAAACACCTCTTGAAGCATGTCATCTACCTCCTCTTCCTATTTGATGTCACCCATATCATAATAAAAAGAGTGAGAAACTATAGCTGAACCTACTTCAACCTTTTCCTCATGGTCAATAGATAACATGATTAAAACTGCCATTCTCTGCAATTCCTAGCACACAACTTATTGTATTTTGCTTATAAGTAACACACCTCCGTCGTGATCAAACCTCTTGATTGTGTTCTTGATCAATTGTTCCTATCACCAATGCACAACACCCAAAAGAATTATGAGCAAATCTTCAGTGAAAATTCTTTCCTACAATTCCATGAAAAATCTTTTAAGGGGCGATTACACATACAGAGTAGCCATCCGCTACTGTAACTAGTATGCAGAGCAAGGACGAGGTTATATCCGTATGCAGGCAACAGTTGCTTATCGATGAAGATATGAGTGCTTCCTGAATCAATTAATATCGCAAGTCTCAATATATCACAGTCCCTCCAACAAGATACTGTTCTCTCTTTTGTATGTCCCTTTAGTCATTTAGACATACAAATTTTGCACTTCTTTTCTACTATTCCTCGATAGTTATCTCTTCAGTTCTCAGTTACCAACATAGGTTCATTGTCATCTTCATTCTCAAGAATTACAATTAGATAATTCAATTGTCTCGTCTTAATAGTGCCCTAGACGCATATTTCTCCTACAACAAAAACAAAAATGATTGGACTTACTAAACTTGTAAACCTTAGAGTAAGCCGGGTAAAGACCAGTTCTATTACGTCGCAGAGAGCCCCTATTGCCCAATCCCCTGCACAACTGAGTAACCATTCGGTTAAACCTCCTTAACTTCTCTGGCATGAAGCTTCAATAGACATTTCCTTCATCATCGCTTCTCTACAGACTTCCTTTAACGTAGTCGGGCTTGAACATTTTACCTTAATCTGATATCCTCCTTAATGCCCGATGAAAACATAGAGAGAAAGGAGTGTCATTCACCACAGCCAGATTACGGATAAGATTTGAGACTTAGATCTTCAAACTTCCTAAAAGTTCATCCACAACAACAACTCTGTTGTAGTTTATTAAAACTCCTCATACCACATCCACCTACTTCGATTTCCCCAAATTGACTATCAGTCCTCCTTAAACTCTATCAAATTCGGAATTCGTCCACTTAATACCATTGATTGATACAAAAACTTCGGCAACATCATTCAAGGATAACGCATCCAATTCCAACTCAGTTCAGTATCCCCCATACTTTGTAAGTAGCGCTCACACTTTCGATCCACACTTGGCTCCTGACCACCAAAGCTAGGTAACTACCACCTAGGTAACGCAACGATTCGCGCTGAGCCTCTGTGCGATTGTCTGGATTGGAATGGGCAGCAACACCTGCTCCCACATTCGCGACACTGCCGGTTCTCTTTCTAATACTCCCAAACCTTCCCAAAATTAAATCCAATGCTCCTTGAATTTTAGCTTGCGCATGCGTAACTCTTCATGAGAATTTCGAAATCAGCTAGAATTTCCTCATGTCTAAACTAGCTTATCTCTCAGTGATCTTCCTAGTGTTCCTTCAGCAGTTCTCCTCCAACTGCACAGGTTCGAAGACGCTGATACAAGTGTTAGGATCTCTCTAAGATCACAAAAATTGCGAGGTTCTGATCTCTTTGATATCACAAATTCAGTCTCAAACAATTCAAAGAAAATCTATAAATCAATCGCAATTTATTCATCTAGAAAGTTCGTGATTCCCAACAAACTAAAGCTAAGTAACTATGAGCAGACATTAGTGAATTATAGTAAAAGAAAGGTGAGATCGAAGAAGAAGAGAATAGGAGAAAAAAGAAGAAGAAACAGAAGATCGAGAGAAGAGAAGCCAGAACACAGAAATGGAAGAAATTGCATTTCCAAAAGTTTCCTTATCTTTCCTCTAACTACCATTTGATAACAACTCCTAACCAACTCCATGTGGATCATCACGATCACAGAAGTCTCATCAAATGCATTAATCCCTTTTTTTGCCATCAATATACCATCTAGCTCTTCCCAGATCGATTTCACCCACAGAACCCACTTCTATATTCAATTCAAACATAAACCATTAAATTCTGAAATAATGAACGGATAGAGGCGCTTCTATAGCCAAGTGTGGTGCTAAACGGAATTCCAGTAGAGATAGTTTTGCGATAAATAATATGGTGGCTCGTACTTCAGGTTATAGCTTCGTTGTTCCAAAAATTTACCCTAATTGCAGTCTTAGTTTCTGTGGGATTGGGGTTAGAGATTGTTCTTCGCCATTGCAGTTGCGATGACAGGAGATAAGCCCAGAACAAGCCGATTGTACGAAAAAAACAAAAAAAAAAAAAAAAAAAAAAAAAAAAAAAAACCTTGTATGAGCTCCAGAAGCAACAAAGGAACTTCGCGGCCACAACTGGGTACAAATGAAGATTTTTCTTCATTTTAGTTCATTTGATAAGATGTTTTTCTGCCAGAGAAAGGAAAAATCTATCTATACAAAACAATGAAGATAGAAGTTAGTGAATGACTTAGCCCAATCCCGAAATCATCCATTGAAGCGCTCTGTAATGCCACAATGCTTACACTGTTTGTTCACCCTATCTTATATATATTGCGGTTCCCTGCCAAAATGTTGAACCAACTTATTTGTCTTCAATAGCTTTGACAGGAGTTCCGTCCGCAACATGTTTGATAAATTGCTGAAAGGAATATGGTTTCACTGCTGCACTTTTTATATATACTCTCAGAAATGGGTATTCAATTAGGTGGTTTTTGTAATGCATAGAAAAGGGTGAGTGGAAAATAGTAACTTATGGGTGTGCTCTAGTGTGTCATATATATGTATGAATTCCGGAAAGGAAAATAAGGATTACATTCCCAAAAGAGGAGGTTTGTGGCCATAGAAGAAATACTTTATTGACAAAAACTAGAAAAGCTAGGGAAAAATCCATATGCGCGGCGTAGTTAAAGACGTGTCTGTGCACGTATATGATTATCATAGGTTGTGATGCATGCTGGTGTCATGACAACTACGCTCACTTTGTCATTTCCTTTTTTTGAACAGGTAACATTTTGTGTATTAATAACAAGCTACAAAAAGGGTGTGGTAGTCCCCAATTTTACATCCGATGAGACAAAAAACAAAAATCTCCTAGACCTTAATATTCTCAAAGGAATCTATACATCAAAAATTGATTATATCTCATCCTTTAAGCTATATTAACAAAAAGAAAAGCCCTAAACATTCATTCTTGTTTATGTTGATACCTTATGCTTTCTTCAAACTAACTTGGTTTCTTTCTTCCAACAAAGTCCACAAATGCAAGTTGGGACAATTTCCATCTCTTCTCAGCGAGAACCGGGGGTATCCCCACACGGTTCCCCGAACCAGACCAACTCCGACAAACCCTAACACCAAACTCTCACACCCCCGCATACCAAAAACCGACCTACCCACACACCTTTAAACCATTCATTCCACCCCGACCCCGCCTCCTCAACTCGCCCCCTCCAAATCCAATCAACCTCACCTACCTCACAAGTCCCCCTACCCCCTACGCCGTCAGACATGTACCAGCTTTCCGACTTCGCTTCTACGACCGCCACAACGCATTATAACCTAAGACAACCGCCCTCTCAACTCACACGACTCCTTTCACCTTTGCATTATCACCCCTGGCACACTTACTTTCTCTTGTAACTCAACTCGGGGATCGGATAAATATTGTTTTGTTGTTTTTAATTTTTTTTTTCTTGTTCTTTGTTTTTTTTTTATCTAGAATTTCAGTACCTCAGATACTTTTCCTGGCATCGTCCAGTTAATTACGCTCAATTATGAAAATATTCCACAACTGGTCAGTGCAGTCTGTAGATGAAGAAAGAGATGAGAATTGCCATTGTTTCCTTACAACAGATAAAAACCCATAAGCAAAGATGAAACCTATCCAATGAGTGTTCCTGGAGAGCACAATCTATGGCTAGCAACCAAGAGAAGCATGCAACTAGTTTGGGATCTTAACCCTCCGGATCATCTTGCCAAGGCCAATCCCACTCTGTGTTTGAGGCTTGTAAAGTACTTGTATGTTGCTTTCACTATAAATGTGTTCTGCCGTATTCCATTCACCATATCAAACAATCCGCTAAGTGTATGTCCTTTGGATTATTCTAATGTTCTAAAAAATCTTGTTGGGTCTATCAATTCCCCAATCATTAAAGATCTTTCGAAAATTTGAAAACCTCAAATTCACCCATGTTCACCAATCATTTCAATTGTGAGTTTGTTGTGATTGAAGGAGTATGTGTTTGGATAGAGTGCTTTAGGAGAGCCTTGTTCAATCCATTATCATTCCATACATGACTTTCTTTCCATTACCAATGACTGAAACATGCCGTTTTTGTTTGTAATTGGGCAACAAGTCCTAATGGATTCAAAGACTACTCCATGTCGATGATGCTCACTTTGTTAGGTCATTCTCCATTCAAACTGATTATCTCTGGTTTCCTTTCTTCCATAATGGTTGGTCATCTGTTTTGTTTGGGGACTTTGGGGTTAGCAGTTGAAGCTACTCTCCGGTTAGTACCAAGACAGGCTAGAATCCTAGATTGAGAAGCTTTATGATCTTACAGAAGCAACAAATGAATTGTGGGCACAATCATTACAATTGTAAGGCGGTCTAACAATTTTAGTTATCCGGTATTTCTGTTCAGATAGGGAAAAAAACGATCCATGCAAAAAAATTCATACACTAGGAATGTAATAAATGACTAGCTCAAACTCTCAATCCATCCCCGAAATGTTATTAAATTGGTAGAGTGTCAAATGGGCGGATTGGTTGAATTGGAGTAGGTTCAATTGGATTGCAGTTGATAAAATTGATTTTTGCAATCGTCCAAGAGCTATAGTTGAAATGGTACAAAATACGGTTTCATTCAAATGTTAATTTGGGAAACCACGTTGAGGACATGGTTCTGCCCGTTAGATATTTTTAATATTGCCTGAAAGGATGTGCGTCACTTTATCTTGGGTATTCACAACGACCCTTAATGTATTTGTGTTAATGAATAGTGAGGGGTGAGGGGAAACTCACTGTCTGTGGAAGCATGCATTAGTGTGGCATGTAGGAAATTTAGGAAAGTAAATATAAAGGTGCCATCACAAGCAAGGTTTGTGAATTAGATAACCAAAAAAAAAAAAACAAAAAAATGAAATCCTCATTAACAAAAGAGTAGAAAAGCTAACGACGCGAATCCATCGGGTGTAGTTCGATTGTATATTTGTGCATGGTATGAGTTATCATAGTTTGTGTATGCATGTTGGTTGTCAATGCGATGCCCTCTACTTTTGTTTATGTTCTATCAATTGCATACTTTAATTCTGGAGCGAACAAAAAGAAAGAGTTTGACAAACAAAATTTAGGATGCCATATTATCCTTTTGGCATTAATGTTATTTTTGACAATCAAAGAGAACTTTATTAATTACCTGGAGGCTTTCAAATTTGAGTGCAAACTTCAGTGACTCTGGGTATCTAGTCTACCTATTAAAACACCTTCCCCCCTCGCTCCTTCATCCTCCCTTCCCCCCCGTGCCTTCTCACTGCCCACCTGTCCCTCCCTAGTCCGGTATGTTTCACTTCCCTATATGGGAGCGTCTCGCGCGTGTCCTTGCTGGACTCGTCCTCTTCGCTCGGCTTTCGCGCCCGTTTGGCGGCGCTTACACCCCGTCGCTTTTCCCCAGTACTTTTGACCCGGGCTGCCCCTTAGTTTTACACGAAAATAGTCATGTGTTTGGCTAACAGTGCTCAAGTTCCCCCAACCATTGTTGCTGGGTTGGCCCTAGTGTAGTCCCCCCTTTTTTTATCCCCATATTTGACCTACCAGGAATAATGGAGGAACAGGAGATAAGGGGAGGAAGGGAAGGGGGGGATCACGGAAAAAAAGGAAACAAAAAGGTAGGGAAGAGGGACATCCAGAAGGAGGAGAGGCGGGGCGAGCAGCACAGGAGGGAGGGAGGAGGACAAGGGGGGGAGACGGAAAAAGGGAGAAATGCAGAAGAAGAAGACAGAAGAAGAAGAAAAAATAAAGAGGGGAAGAAGAAGAAGAAGACGAAGAAGAAGAGAGAGAAAAGAAGGAGAAGAAGAAGAAGGAGGGAGGAGGAGGAGGAGTAGGGAGGAGAGAGAGGAGTGAGGAGGAGGAGAGGGGAAGAGATGGGAGAACGAAGAGTAAGAATGAAGAAGAAAAGAAGGAGAAGAAGAAGGAAGAAAGAACAAGAGGAGTAAGAAAAATAATAAATAACATATTAAGATAATAATACATAAATAATAATAAATTAAATAATACATAATAATAAATGAAACTTAGTATTAATAATAA
Source organism: Solanum habrochaites (assembly GCA_027704765.1). NCBI lineage: Eukaryota > Viridiplantae > Streptophyta > Magnoliopsida > Solanales > Solanaceae > Solanum > Solanum habrochaites. The sequence continues at coordinate 21,511 of JAKWJA010002302.1, read as the reverse complement.
TAACAACAATTATAATAATAATAATAATAGATAATAATAATAAATACTAATAATAAATAATAATAATAATAATAATAATAATAAACTAAATTAATAATAATAATAAAAAAATATGAAATAAAATAATTATAATATGAAAATAATAATACTAATAATAATAATAATAATATAAAATAATATGACAACAAAATAATATATAAAAAATTAATATATGACATATATTAATAATAAAATATAGTAAAATACACAGAACAAGGCTCAAAAATCTTCCTGAAACTATTCAAATAGCTCAAATATACCCTTAAACTTATTTCGGCTCCAAACCTACCTTCCATCATACTATTGGGTCAAAAAATACTCCTCTAATACGAAAGTGTTAAATGCCACCGTTATGCCATATGGATGAAACATTGCATGCCAATAGGATTCCACTGACACGTAGACTAAATACAAGTGATTAAAATACCTAAACTATCCAAAATAACTCATATATTACCCTTAAACTCTATTTCGGCCAAAAAACCTTCCATCACAAAACTATTGAGATCAAAAGTAACCTTCTTATTAACAGAAGTTTTAAAGTCATGTGGATGCCACATTGAATGCCAATAGGTTCTATTGCCATATAGACTAAATTCCATAAATGTTAATTACTTCTTCCCTTATTCATATTTCAGAAATGATATATTCATCCGTTCTCCTTCAGTTTCGCGGCTAGGTTTCAGAGTTTTCTTTGTGGTTGATATTCAAAATGGATATTCACATTTGTTAGATAGTAAATATTTTTTATTATTTATATGTTTACGATTTCAAATATGATAGTTATGATTCAAACTGTCCCCTAATTTAACAGCTAAGGGCTTTGTAGCTTTCTTCCGAGTTGAGTTCAAAAGGGCTATTCATATGGTAGTTAGGTAAACTATTACAGTTACAATTTCAAAGTATGATAGATAGAATTTCACAACTTTCCGTCATTTTGCGTCAAGGTTCATAACTTTTTCTTCAGTGATGAGTTTCAAATTAGATTTTGGTTGTAAACACAATTAAAGCAGAAAATTTTTACTAACCTATATCTACGATATCCACTTTGAAACCCAACAACGAGAAAAAATATGAAACATTAGCGCAAATGAGGGAACAAGGGAGTGAAACTCGTTTCTTGAAATAATGAAATGAGGAAATGAGTAATAAGGTTAGGGATTTAGTCAATGTGCACAATGTGACATTTACAAACTTCCGAAAATAAGAAGGTTACTTTTGACCCAATAGATTGACTGGAGGGTAATTCTTGATGCCAAATAAGTTTAGGGTAAATATGAGTTATTGGATAGTCTAAGGGTACTTTTGACCCTTTTCCTTTATTGTTATATGGCAGTGAAAATCTATTTGGGTGCGATGTGGAATCCACAAGACATTAACAATTGCCGTAATTAGAAGGACAATTTGGATCCCAATAGTTTGACGGAAAGGGTAGGAGACAAAATATAGTTTGAGAAATCATATGAGCTATTTTACAGAGTTTCAGGGTATTTTAACCTTTTCGTACATAAATAATAATAATCATATTAATAATAAGAACATGAAGAAAAGATGCAATAGTAATAATGAATATAGAAGAATAATCATAATAGATAAGAAGAAAATAATAATACTAAATAATAAAGTAATTAAATACTAATAAAAATAATAAAGAATAATAATATAAACAATATGAAAATAATTATAATTATAATAACTATAAGAATGAAATATATAAAATAATAATAATAATAAGAATAATAATAGGAATAATATCTAAACGATTAATGTCATTATAAGATATAAGAATAATCATAGAGAATAGAAAAAAGAATAATAAGAATATAATAACAATAAGAATTAATAACAATAATAAGAAGAATTATATAATATTAATACTAATAAAGAATAATAAAAAAATAAGAATAATAAAATAAAAAAATATTATTAATAACAATAATACAGAATAATAAGATAAATATAATTATAAATATAATAAATTTTAATAATACTAATAACTTTATAATAAACCATAATATAATATAATAAGTAAATAAAAATAACAGAATTAAGGTAAAAAGGTAATATATACGATCAAAATTAAAATGACTTTAGCGCCCCTAACCTAGCTTTTAGCTGTGACTTAAAATATGTACTGTTTTATTTAAAATAAGTTATTTGGGTATTGTCAAACTTCTACGTCCTCACCACCGACGCCACAACACACCCCCCGACGCCCATCCGAGACTCTTACCACTTTTACGGTAATCCCCCAAACCGTTACCCCACCTAATCGCCACCCCAACATCCCACCCCCTCACCCACCCACTCCCTAACGCGATTTTAAACCCCCCCTCCAAACCCAACTAACCCCCCCCAGCCCCCACCCTAATAAACCCCTGCCCCCCAACCCCACCCATACCCCACCTCACCTACAGTAACCAACCCCCAATCGCCCTCCACCGCCACCCCACATCAACCCGCAATTAACCAGGCCCCCCATTCAAACCCTTCCTACTCCCCCCAACCCGTACCCATCCGCCCGCACTCCTCGACACTCTCGCTCACCGCCTACCTCACCTCCACCAGCCCCCAACATACCTACACGCCCAATACCACAACCACCCAAACCCACCCAACCTAACCAGCTGCCCACTCCGACAACACTACCTTTAAAATCACTCACCCTCCAAGACATATCATCCCCAAAACTTTCCCCCTCTACCTCCAACTCCATTTATAACCCATCTACGACAGTACCCCCCCTTCAAACGTCAACAACCTCCTTAACAAAGCGCGCCCCCAAACCGCACCCCCCATAGCAAACCCAACATCCACTTAAACTACCAGCCAACCCCACCTCATCCATCACCCCCACCTCCCCCGAAACCCATCACCCCAGACCACCACCCCCACAACCCCCCGGTCACCCACTACCCCAAAAGCCCAACTTGAAGCTATCCCGCCTCCAACGCTAAACACCCCCACCAATCCCTCAACCACACTACCAATTCCTCCCTCCCGCTTCCCCTCCAAATCACAGAAACCAACCCACCAACCCCGCCCCCTCTCCACAACTCCCACCCTCCCTTCCCTCCTATATAACGCTCACTTCAACCCCTGACATTCCAAATATCCTAGCCCTAGTCCATCACAGCGCCCAACCCACTTCCACTCCCAAACCCCTACACTCCCATCCCAATCCAGCACGTCCACCACCTGACACCTACTCACCCACCCACACCCTATACACCCAGAGACCCCCTTGCCACCCCCCACACACACCCACCCACCCCCCCCACCCCAACCAACCCGCCCAAAATCGAAAACTATTCATTTACTCCTCAAGTATCTAGCGTCTCCTACCACAAACTAACGGAAACCCTCCTCCCCAATCACAAACTAACCACTTCGCCTTCCCCCACTATTGCCCCACGACACAAGGGCACGCTTATACCAACCCATAACCCCATCACCCAACCAATCCTCATCAGACACATTAATATCTTTTCACCCCATACCTTCCTGCCCCCCCCAGTCCCCCGCGCACCCCGCACCCCCCCAACTGTACAAATGAGTCCATTACACTGCCCCCCCATCACACACCCCACCCAAACCACCCACGCACCCCCCCCGATACACACCACCCGTATCAACCTATTATCTACAATTACCCACAACTCCCTAACCACCATAACCCGATTCCATCAAACCAAACAAAGAAGCAAAAAACCGCCAAAGCATCCAATTTGCAAGTGCCTCCCTCACCAAAGCCCAACTCTCCAATCCCTCCCACCAGCCCCCTCGTCCTTTACCCACTGTACTCCTCTCACGTATCTACCTTACCACATTAACCCCGTCCCCCCAGCTCCGACCACCCGCCCCCCACCATTTTGCTCTCTATCGAATTTATCTTCTAATACCTTCCCCTCTCCCACACCATTTCTTTCCCCATCCCCTCCCCCTTATACTTTTCCCCACCCATAAACCCCCTACCCTTTCCATTTCGTCATCCATTACCCCTCTATCTCTGCACGCGGCAAGAAAGTTGTTCGAGTTGACCCGATAATATAGACTCGTAGTGTGCAGGTTTTATGAACAAAAGCAGTCGACCTCCTGCTCCTGTAGGAAATTGGTTGGTCACATCACCCGACACTCTGATCATACCTTCTGGACCCATCAACACAGGCCTTTCAGTCACTGTGCTAAATTCGTATCGCCTGTCCTCCTCAACTCCCCAGACGGAGCATATTCATTTAACATTCTCTGGATCAAATTCAGCTTGCAAACAACAATCCACCTTGCGTGTTTCACTGCGTTCGCCCCTCTGGAGTGTGATTGTTACCCCCAATACCCATTCCTGCGCTGTTCCCATTTCCGTACTGGCAGACTCTCCGGTTTCCTATTTTTTGGGTCTCCCCCCATCCCTTTGTCACGTGTCCGCCTTGACACCCACTATGTCTCGCCGACGACGACAGCTACTCGCCTGTTCACACCGTTTTTCAAGTTCAACCGTGTCCCCCGTTTGGCGTCACCGGCACTTCTTGTTCTCATTCCCCCCTTTATACCCACACTTCTCCTTCATCCCTATGTCGCAGATCCGTACTCTGGCACATACGCCGTTTCGCCCCACACAATATACAGTCTTTTGTCATTATTCCCACTTTCTTGTCCATGATTATCCACGATACTTGCAGTCAACTCAGCCCATTTCCTGTCCGCTTTGTTACTTTTGTTCTTAGCTCTCATCACGACTGCCCCTTAGTCTTATCTCTGTCAATTTTCTCAGCCCAGTACCGAACAGATATTTCAAATTTTGGTCTTACTGTGGTTGTTTGCTTCCCTTGACCACGTTCCTACCCCAATCCTTCGCCAAGTACCTTGGTGCCTCCAGCTCTCCCCCACCACCCCACCTTAACTTTACACCATTTTACTAGTTGACTCATCGAGCCAGTGACTAACCTTTTCCTTAGTCACCCTGTCCGTCGACCATCAGAAATCCCCGGTTGACGGTATGTAACCTGGTTGTTTTTTTTTTTTCAGCGTCTATGATTTCCTTTTTTTCCTGCCCATTTTGCCACCACCACTACTGCCTTTTCCCCTAATGGTACCCACTACACCGCGCTCTTCTTCCAGCATTATTCTGCCCGACTGCGCACCGACCGTTTCCATAGTCAACAAATTTGGCTCTATATTTGTTCCCCCCTACGTTCATTTTGCGACACTTCAACCCACACAATACCAGACGGTTCAATCGAGCGACTTCCTTACCTTCTTTTTTGGTGTTGACCACAAGACTCCCCACAAGTCAGTTTCTGTTTCCTTCCTACGCACCGCACAGTCACCTTGATAAGCGGTAGCGTATGGTTTATAGTACTCCCTCTGTTATGCAATTCTGTCTGTGTAACCCTTTACCACCCTAACCTTGCAACTCCGTTTAGCGTTTTCACACCCACACCAACTTTCCTCTCTAATCGTCAGCACAACAGCACACCATACCGTTTTTTGTGTGGTTGTTGTCATTTTTTCTATAGTGCAGCATTGTCATCTCGCACCCCTATAGTATCACAATTTTCCTTCCATGACACTATAGCCTACCGATTCCCAAACAGCCCTCTAATGCTCCACACTGCTACTGTCTATTTGGCACAAGCATCATACCCTATATGACTTGGACTGTCAGTCAGGCCCGACCGAACCCACAATTACGCCGCTCTGTTTTTTTTTTTTTTTATTTTACCTCCACTATAATGCCATCTTGTATTTCACTAAGAAGAGAACATGTGATCCATATGGACTTCCGAATTGTGGCGATTAATGTGCTAGTGAGTATGCTAGATCAGTTATATAGTTGTGACTCGAGAGACACTATGAGTCCGATGTGTCTTAAGTCTCTTCCAAGTCAAAGTATTCAACACAAATGGCCTTTCGTTTTATCCTCACACATCGTTTTTACCCGTCGCCACTGCCTCCAAGGTCTCAATTTTCGTAGAGTTCTCCTCCGTAATGATAGGTTATTTAGGCGAGTTGGTATATAACATTCATTATCAGAGTACAAATTAGAATGCTATAACACCTAGTAGTGGTAAATCTTGGTAACTGCTCACCTCAAATATGGTCAGCAGGTTTCTTCTTTTATAGCCTCTGTCATTTACACTCCCTAAGTACCGCCCTTTGTTGTTTGATTTTGTCTCCATCCTTTTGTGTCCGTCGCTCTCTTTACCACGTCCTAATTTTTATAACCAACCAATATAACCCACGCTCTTTCTCCCTCCGGGCACATTGCTTCACAATTTTTTCTTAACGATATTTTTACCAACTTTAATACTGTGGATTTTACATGTCCCTAGAGGGTTCCCGCTTGATACACATTAATTTTAGTCCTTTTCAATGTGAATTCATTCTAATCCCAGTGTAATTTAGCTATATGCCTCCATCCTCCAGAACATGTTTGTGGTATGAAATCTTTTATTATTGGTTATCATGTAATCATTTATTTTATATCTCATGATGACTCATTTTTTATTAGAAATTCACTCATTTGAATTGCTAAGATGTTGTTTTCACCCTTTTTCTTTCTTGTTTACAAGTACCATTATATCCTACTACAATTTTCCAGTTAAATGATGGTAAAGAAATGTGTTTTTACTTTACTTAAGCTTTTCAAAATTTGTGCAAAAAAACTTCCTCCCCATCATTTTTACGAGGAACATCAGAGTAAGTTTAGACTTTGTTACCATGTCATTGGTTTCCTTGTTTTTTTTTAACCTTTTTTAATTGTTGTAGACGCCTGTTGATTGTCAATCTGATTAATCATGTTTATTTATGTGCGTTTTTTTTTATTATGGCCTCCTGTACATTTGTGTCTGGTTGGTGTTTACTATTTCACATTATGTTAGTTTATGTGTCCATTCTTTTGTAGTATTCGTGTTAAACTGCTTGTTTCCCATCATTAGTCAGGGTCGTATGTATCTCGGTTTGTTCTTGGTAAACTTCTTAGAGTCATATTCTTACAGACGAACAATTTTATTTCTTACTCGTTCATATTGTCAGAGGGTAATGGATGACGAAATGGAAAACTTTAGGCTTTCCATATGGACGGGTTTATATTCCATTTAGGAGAAAAGGTGAGAGATAAGGTTCGTGTAGACAAATGTGGAGGAACCTCCAGGTAATGTGCAGCAGCGAGGAAGCTATCAGGCATCCAATGAAAAACCTGTGTTCTTTCAGGTCATCAACATTGGAGTTCTATAAGGTATGATTTCCGGATTCAAGTATCGTTAGATTTGAGCTTGAAGTAGATTTTCCCAATTTTGAACTGTTTTATGTTTTGTGTAGTCGTTAAGAGTATGAGTGCATCTCTTTATAGGGTAGAATTGCACACTTCGCTCTCTATAGCTTATTGCTTCTTACTCGCCTTAATTGCTTATGCTTCTCACCCGCTTAATTGCTATGCTTCTCACCCACATAAGCGCTTATGCTTCTTACCGCATAATCACTTAGTTCTTACATGTCTTTGCCCTGTCAATTTTAACTAGAGGTATCAATTTGTGATAGTTATGGAGATAAAATAAAATGATAACGTCGTGCCTTTTCAGGTAAATATAAGCAGTTTGTGATGATCTATATCTTTGAGAATTTGACCCTCCTAACTTTAGCCTACTTTAAAGTCTAAAAATAATTGTAGAGCAAAATACGTTGTGGCATTAGTCGATATGCGTTGTAAGTTGACCTCAAACATCATAGCTATTAAAACGCAACAGTCTTTTAGATTTCCGTACTGAATATATTATCGTATACTTGAAGTCACAGTGAGAACTGAAGAGCATTGATAAGGATCAATATAAAAATTTTTGTATTAATTTTCCATATAAATAAAAGTAAAATAATATTTGAAGGTTCCAATTTATCATATTATGGAGTATCTCCAAAATGTGTTATTTTTATAAATAGAAATACAAATAATATTCAAGAGTATTACCCAAACGTGTCTTTTTCCATAAATAAAATACAAATATTATTTGAAGTTCCAATTTATGTAGTAATCCCAAAACGTGTGTTTTCTATAATGAAAAACTACAATAATATTTTTACCCACATATTTTCTTTTTTAATTATAGAAACTCACTAACTATTCCTAATCAGTTTAGGTTTTCTGAGTAGTAAGATTATAAATACCACTTGAATTCAGGGCGATAGTAAGTTCTCATAATTAAAAAAATATTTGGATTCTTCCCTCAAAAATGCACTATGTTTCCCACAGGGTTTGTATCTATGACTGCTTCTAGAAATCATTTTGTTAGCGTTTGAACCATTGTTTAATTTCTTCTTCTATACCTATTTAACCGTTCAACGTCAATGTCACTGTTATACAACCATTTTGTATTATATTAGACCCAAAATGATCAAGCATCGAATACTTTTGGGGTGAAATACGGGAATGTTTCAACCAAGTCGCCCAAGTTATTAACTCATCTTCCGATACCATGATTATGACAAACTCCATCAAGCTATATGAAAACTGTTTTTATTAATGCCTTTCAGGGCGAGTTTGAAGTCAACAACGATGTATAGTTGCAACTTTGAACAAACAACTCTTAAGTTTGCAAGTATCTGAATTTGAGATGTCCGGGGAATGTGTGGATTTGGATTACAGATGATCAATATTGCGATGGTAGTCGATTAGATAGAATTTTTTAAATTGGAAGAATCATCATTGTGGATGGAAGAGTCCGGCTAGTGAATCATCAAATCGATTTTGCTAGAGCCGAGGGAAGCCTTGTGATTAAAGAAATAAAACGATGAGTGCTTGGGTATATCTCGATGAGCTTGGGGGGAAACTGATGTACTGCGGTTGACCTTGCTCTATATGTTAATGTTGAGCTGCAGTACCAAGTGGTTATAGAATAGCCATTAATGCACGCTTTGCCGTTTGAGATGCCAAACAGATTAGACAACATTGCCTAACGGATCAACTATCTAAAGCCCAAAAACAATTTTGTAGCTTAAGTTGATATCTTCAAGTATATTGTATGAGAGTAGTACACTCAAACCAAAAAAATTGGTGTCTTGTTGTTGTATTAGTATTGTGAATATTTGTTGGAATGATATGTTTTGTTTGAATGGTTTTAAATTGGTAATTAATTAGTGTTTATGGTTTGATATCTATGAAGTGTATAATTATTAGTTATAGCTTTCAAGTTAAAATTATTGTTATAGTTCTTTTATTGTGGAATGACATATAAAGTTCTTTAATGTTTATTAGTATGAGTTCGATTTTATGATTATACTTAATATTACATATGAGCTGTGTGCATATTATTGACAAGTAATATCAATATATATGAGTGTTTTCTTTTTGATCCAATTGAAAACCAAATTGTTATGAATCAAGTAAAAAAAGATTGTAATTAAAATATTTCACACCCTAATTAATTAAATATTAATTAATAATATTTCAATTATTTTTTTTGATGTGGATATTTATTAGACATCAATGATAATTATCATTATATTAGTGATGAAATTAGCCAAAAGCAGGATAATTACAAAATTAAATGCAAGTTGCATGTATGGTGAGAACGCAATCACAAATTAACTGTCATGCATGTATGGTGAAGACCCCAAGAGTATTTGCATGTGACTTTTTTTTATTCCAACATGGACTTTTGGTTTGTTATGACTACAAATATATATTTACGAACTTATAGATAAAGGCGAAGGTTGACGTGGTGCATTCATGAGAGCTAGGTATTTATAGTAAAGTTGTTCTGAAAAGAATCTTAGTTGTTTTTTCATTTTATTTGGGTTTGTTTCGTGAAGAGTTGGGTTTTGGTTTCTCCCGTGTGAAATCAAAACTAAATGGAAGATGAATTAAATGAATATTTGGTAAGAAGATATTAGTACAAAATAAAAGTCAAGTAGTATTTTGGTAGGGACATTTAGGCAAAACCATAAAATGGTTTCATATTCTTAACCTTGGCATTTGACACATAGTGATTCAGGATGACATTCAATAGGATGATTGATATTAGTACTAATAGGTATATCTTAATTCATTTTAAAAAATCATCCTCTATTGCCTTTCTCCCCTTCTAAGGGGATTTGTGTTCTATCTTGTAGTATTTCACGTGTATTCTTTCTAGAATGAAATAAATATTGGTTGCAGTTGTTATTGGTGAAATGTAGGATCATTTGGATACCGAATACGTTAAATATTATTTTCTTCCTTGATTCTTGTAAATTCCACGTTTCCGTAATAATGGTTCAGAGCCAAAGTTATGTATGGAGTATGCTCCGGTGGTTGAAGCACAGATCTGAACTTCAACATCAAAAAAGGATTATTTGGTTTTCTGTAGTTCCAAATACATGTATTAGAAAAGGATGAAGAACTAAAAAGAAAAATGAGTTCATGAAGTTTGAAATTATGGATTTAGTGGGCGCAACAACTTTAATATTTGAGAAAATCCAGATTGATGGTGTGACGCAGAGGAAAAGGTTCAATCTATGCTATGACGGAAAAAATACCCCGATAAGTATGGATTCCGGAAAGGAGAAGATGATTGAGTGCAATCCACTTGTCCCTTGCACATAACGTACCAATCAGTGACAAACGAAGTATTTAAAAAGGCGTCTCATAAAATTAGATGGATTCAGGGTACTTTGTTGCAAGACAATATAGATGTTGCATGCGTTCAATCAAGTAGTAATGGAACTTACAAACTGCTTGGAATTGAAAAGGATGAGGAGCGCTTGACAGTTCTTTGCCTATTTTCATTGACTTCCAAAATATAGTGATATGAGAATTCAATGATGTATAGCACAAAACCTGTCTCAAACTTGAACAAGTCACAAGCAATAAATCTTGTGATGGGCGGATGCCTGTTTGCAGGAGGACAAAGTGACGAAGTAGTGGACTCTTATTGAACAAGTCATTAATAGCCAACAGGGAAGGAGAAAATCGAAGTATAGATCAAAAATCTCGTGTGAACAAATAGAAGCAAAGTGTGGGGCTTTCCAAAATGAAAGGGCAACTTTGAACGAATGGTACTATGTCGAAGTCCAAAAGATAGAAAAGGCGAAGCGCATCCATTGTTGGGCAATAAGACATTCTAGTGATGATGAAGATGTAATCAGATAAAAACATCATTCAATGGCGAGTTATGAAAAAACAAATGGGTCTTAGACTTGGTTGTACTCTGAATGTGAAATCCAGGAGAGATTTGGGTTCAGTAAGCTATGAAACAAAGTGGAGAAGAAACCCAGTACTAAATGGTAAATAATGCAACTTGCTAAAATAGTGGCATTGGTTTTTAGTTGTGTCACACCATAGATGGAATCGTGAGGACTATATACAGAAGTCCTTAATGTCCTCGAAATCGAAGAAGAATTTGATCTCCACTGGGTACTTGGATAAAACAAGAGTCGAAGAGGGAGGGACAGAGTAAAGCGGAACATAGAGTGACGGAGAAAACAGAGGAAGTGACTAAAGGATCTTTAGTCATGTTGAAGGCAAGTGGAGGATGGCTTTACACACTTGCGGAGATAAGAACACCATATTGGCTGCTTAAATACATCTACATGCAGTGTGATCTAGAGTATTACAGAGAGAAGAGAGAGACGGAGGAAAAATTTTTGGAAAAGAACTGAGGAGTGGAAACAGATAAGGAAAGAAACAGTAGAGTGAGTACAATGGGACATAGGAGTAAAGAAAAGGGCGATGACGACGAAGGGGCGGACAATATAATAGCAAGAGCGTATAGTCCTTGACCTCTCGTGAGATCGAGCCCTTTCCTCCCCTTCCCCCCCCCCCTTCCCGACACTTTCTGCCTGTTGTCCCTCCGCCGTTCAAGGAGAGGATTGGAGATTTGAGCAACGCCAACACTTCTGAACGGATGAGAAGATCAGACACTCCAATTTGGAGCAGCATTGCGTTTAGGAAAACGGGAGGGGGCTAGACTAATCCATTCGATTTTTGGCAATCCTCCTGAGCTCCATCGAAGAGGAAAGAGTCATCTTCTCACATTCATGTGATTTTAACGAAAAGGTTTGGTTTGTGTTTCCTGAAAATAAAAGGTGATGCTTGAAGCATTTAAAGATGGACGATTCTAGTTGAAAATCAATGGGAGAAGAAAATCAAGTATCTTCGCACAGACAATGGCTGGACTTCTGCAGGCAGGAGTTCAATGATTTCTACAAGGTTGGGGTATCACAAGGCATAAGAAGGTACGGCACACACCATAGCAGAATGGAGTTATGCGAGGAGACATGAACAGAAACCTCTTGAGAAGGCTGTTGTATGTGTTAAAGCCAAGAGTATCCAAAATTTTATGGGCTCCTAAAGAAGTTTTATACTGATTCTCATATTGTCATTCACTTCCAGCCATCACGACGAAGCGCATTGAATTTAAGATCCGAAAATGAGGTCTGTTCAGGGAACCCTTTAACTTTCATACTTACAAATATTTTGGTGTCCAGCTCTATTATCATGTTAATGAGGAAAGCTTGAAACCAAGGGCTAAAAAGGTCATATATTAGTTAAAAATATTAGATGGACAGTAACAGAGTACACACTCTTTGGGTATTTGTTATTTACTCAAATTGTAGTTAGAGACATGTCACTTTGGACTGAATCCTCGATACTGATCCTCGTTAAAGTTTTATATGGAGTTATCAAGACGGGGGGTAACAAAGAGCAGGTGAGCCCTATACCAGTGAAGTTACCAAGGAACGAAATCAAGAGAGTAAATTGATGAGTCAAAATATGCAGATCTTAAAGAAACTGGCTGCCAATGATCCTACACAATTGAGAAGAGATGGGAACCAAAAAGGCAGATATGGAACCGGATGTCTTATAGAGCAAGGAAAATCTGTTGACACATCCGTTCGTAGCGCCAGAAGAAGGAGTAGGATCTTGAACCTTTAGTATGTTTGATGCAACTTCTTTCAAAGAGGGTTGCCACAAAGGCAGTAAGCATGATGGAAGAGATGGAGTCTCTGCAAAAAAAAAATGAGACATAAGTCTCTTAGTTAAAATTACCGAAGGGGAGGAGACAGTTGCATGCAAATAGGTCTAGAGAAAGAAAATTAAGGTATCCAGAAGTGGAAGATTGCTAAGTCAAGGTGAGATTGGTTGCAAAGGATTTTCAGTCAGAAGAAAGGATGAAATTGACTAAATGAGATATTCTCTCCAGTAGTGAAAGATTAGCTAAATTTGCATTCTATAAATCATTGGTTGCACAATTTGATTTAGATCTTCAACAGCTTGATGTCAAAAACTGATTTCTGACACCATGATGATCTAGAAGAGAACAATCTATATGGATAAGCCTGAAGGTTTCCTAACTAAAGGAAAAGTGAACACGATGTATGCAATGAAGAAGTCGTTGCTATGGTTTGAAGCAATCCCCTAGACAGTGGTACAAGAGATTTAATGACATTCTAACTACACAATGGCTTTTTGAGGAGTGTATTTGAGTGCGTTGTATCCAAGAAGAAGATGTCTTGTAATTCTATGATTTTATCTATCGTTTATGTCGATGATAGGCATATTTATGCTAACAACATCATATGAGAGATAAATATTTAAGAAACTTTTGAGCAAGGAATGTGGCATGAAGGATTGGGAGTTGGAAAAGAAAATCCTTGGGAAATGGATGATTTCAAGAGAAAAGGTGTTGTACATATTTCTCAAAAGAGGGACATCAAAAAGCTCTTGAAAGATTCAATATTGCATATGAGCAAGGCCTGTAAGAACAAAATTAGCTTTTCATTTCAAGCTTTCAGAGTTACAAATGCTCAATCTATGGATGAGATGGATAAATGTCAAAGGTTCCTTTTTTATGCGAGCGCACTTGGCAGCATAATGTATGCTATGGTTGCCACAAGTCCAGATATTTCCCAATCCGTTAGTGTGGTAATGCAGGTACATGGAAAATCTAGAAAAAAAGGAACTGGGGACGCTGTCAAGTGGATATTGAGATATCTTTAAGAGCTCCTAATGTTGGACTACTTCCGAAAAAACGGAAGGTATTCAAATCTATCGGTTAGGTGATTCTGGACTCGCAGGGGATCTTAAGCAAAGGAAGTCCACAACTTATACATCTTGACTCTCGTCGTAAGTGGCCGTCGTTGAAATTGACTTTACAGTCGATTGTCACTTTGTCTACCATAGAGGCAGAATATATGGCAGCAACGAAGGCAGTGAAGAAGCTATCTGGTTGCACGGTTTGGTGTTGGCAGAATGGAAAATTATTTTGGTAAGCATGAAAGAAATTCTAAGATGTCATAGTCAAAGTTCTATTATTTGATTAAAAATTCAAAGATTTCATGAGCGCACCAAAAAACATTGAGTCATATTCGCTTTTATCGGGATGTCGTAGAAGAAGGAGCTATCAAGTTGAGAAAGATTATTACAGACGATTAACGTGCAGACATGTGACAAAAAGTAGTTCTCGCTGCAAAGTTTGCACACATGCAAGCGGACTTGGCGGGAGGGAGTATGCATCAAGTGATGCAACTCTGGGGGAACAACTGCCTAGGTAGAGCTGGTCTGTTCACAATGGGACATGCCCAGTAAGCTCAGAAGTTTATGGCCGGAGTGTTATACAACGCATGGAACACAAAACAAAGGTGGAGATTAAAGGTTGGTTTGGTTCTTGTGGAATCAAACTAAATGGAAGATGAATTAACATGAATATTGGTTCGTAGGAATATACTTAGCTACAAAACAAAGTCAAAGATAGTCTTGGTAGGTGAAATTACGCCACCATTTAAAAATGGTTTCATCTTCTTAACCTTGACATTCTTGACACATAGGATGTCTAGGGATGAACATCAATAGGAGAATTTATTCTAAAATCGGTGGTAAATCTTAATTCATTTTCACAAATACCTCTCCTTGCTTTCTCCATTCTAAGGACATTTGTGTTCTCCTCTTGTAGTATTTAACTTTATTCTTTATTAGAGTGAAATAATATTGGTGCCGGCGTTGGGTCTTTGGTGGACGTATGGATCATTTTGATTAAAACCACGTTAAAATATGGTTATTCTTCCTTCGTTCTTTAACTACGTTTCCGCTTTAAATTTCGTTACGTTAAGATAATGACCCATGGAAAATGCCGATAATATGATAAAAATTCATCACTCATTATCAATGGGTAGAAACATTAAAAAACAAAGAGATTTTTTTTAAAAAAAAAATAGTCAACAGTTCTATTATTGTACTCTTGATTGTTTAATTTCATAATAGTTCTCCTTTGCTTCCTGTATCATTGATATTTGTTGAACATCTTTTAAGTTGAAGTGATGTTGAAGGAAAGAGAATCTACATATCACCATATATTATGTATTGTTTATAGATTCTATATAATTTATTCTTTTATATTTGGCTGTTTTGTTGCTTTTTAGATTTGAATTTTTGTTGTTTGTTTTATATATTTCACCCCAATTCCCCAATATATACTGTATGGAATACTACTATGCCGATAGGATTATTTTTTTGAATCAAAAAGCTAGAAAACTCTAATGCTTTTTTTCTTTTTATGGTTACGTACTGTATGGTGCTAGGCGAACAAAAGATGCACCCTATCTTATTTTAATTATAGATTTTATTTTGATATTATTTTATAATTCGAAAGAAAGAAGAAAGAATAGAAATAAAAATACTTAAAAATTTAATGTACATTGTGATTGCATGTTTGAAGCTACAAGATTTAAGGAAAAAAGATAGGCAAGGTTTTTAATAGTAATCCATTAGCGTATTACTATTAGATAAACAAAAATCTTAAATTAAAGTTATTATAAAAACTAAAGTTACCTATAAATGAGGTTGCCCACATTAAAGTGTAAAGACTTATTGTTACCCTTCAATCAAAATCCTCTTTTGGTCATTTTTTATTAAAGGTAGTGGATAAGAAAATGTAAGCACAAATTTGAACAATTCAACCGTGGCTTTTGGGTACCTTCAAAGTTGGGATTACGATCGTTCCTCCGTAATGTATAATAGAACCTCTACATAAGTTAATACATTTTAAAAAAAATTATTAATGTGTTACGAATGAATGCTGTTTCGTTTTCAATGGAATTCTCGATTTTTTGTAATAAATGCTTAAATTATTACAATTTCTATTATGGAAGATGATATGTAGGAAGAAACAATATTATTGAAAAAAAAGTTTTTTCGAAGTCAAAAGAGTGATTGATTAAGTTGAAAAAATGAGGATTTCTAAACACTCTAATGTCCTATAACATTGGAACATTAGACAAAAATATAAACGAAAAAGAAAAAGATGATAGAAATCGTTGGAGAAGTTACTTTATCATGGATCTATCGTACTAAAATACTTTGTTTACAAATCGTTCCACACTATGTGTCATTTCATAATCCTCAAACTCTTCCCTCTTCGGTTTCAAGTCCTATTATTCTCTAAAGTTCTCTTTTTTTGTGCATTTTGTCACCGTTTTTACTTCTTGACCTTCCCCCTCTTTCCCCTCTCGCTTGTCTGGAGTCCTGAGTGTGGCCCGTCCGCCAGCCTGTGTCCCCAATTACACACCTCGGGGGTGGTCCTTCGCCCTCGTTTATGCAGTTTGCTTTTGCCCTTTCGGTTTCGTGTAGCGGGCCCTTTCTGCCCTTTGTCTTTCTTTTACCGGTATCTATGTGTTCACGTGGATCTCCTGACTCTTGGAGGAGGAGAAAGGGGCAAACATGGGCACAGAGACGCATAAGGAGACCGGGTAAAAGACACGAGGAGAGGGGACGGAGTAAAAGAGGCGGCATCAAGGTGGGGGAAGAGGGGAAAAGCAAGTGCAGCAAATGGAAAAGAGGGGGAAATGGTTGCGCCGAAAACAATAAAAAAAATAAAAAAGGAGAGCGCTCAAGCAGCGGGGAGGAGATGAGAGAATAGATACTCCACGGAAGCACAGAGAAAAGAAAGTGAGGCGACACGTCTTGGACCAGAATCTACAGGGTGTAGTGAGGTTGGTGGGGTTGACTAGAGGGCGAGGGTATTCGTGGACACCACTGACAGTGGCAACTATGACTGAAGGGAGGCAGAGGCGGAAAGCAAAAACGGAAGGGGCGGGAGGGCAAGAACGCGGATGGGACGGGGGGATAGCAGAGACGCAAGGCAAGAGGTCATCTGTCACAATGATTTGTCTATTTTTAAATTAATACACTTATTTAAAAAATAAATTATGATATAGTGGAATTTATCATTTTATTCATATTGGTGTGCATTTACCTAACTTAATCTTTAACTATGATATTAGAGGATTGTTACAACATTTAATTGATTAGTTTTTAATATGACAAGTGTCATTAGAAAATTGAGAAAAATGTGTTGTTACGGAGGAGTTAGGGAGAGTAACCAAATTCAAATTCCTTGGACCCGTAAATATCCCATGTTCACATTTGGCGGTCTACTTATTAAGATTAAAAGATTTTTTTTTTAGAAAGATAATCCAAAATAAAAGAGATGTCAAAAAAAAGCTTTGAGAAAAAAATGTTAGAAGTTTTTAATTATTACAACTCCATCAACTAAGCTTTGTGCTTCTTCTTCTCAGTGGTCGTACAATCCTGATATGTGACTTATCGAGATTTGACTGTTTGATAGTATTTTATTAAAATGATCATATTTTTTTGATATGGATTCAAATTGAATAACAACTAGATGGCTGACAAGCATAGTCAGATGTTGAGTGATATTCTTTCGTTGAAAAATTATACTATATATATAGATCAAATTTAATTTAATAATTATATATACAATTGTTGGCACATCTTAACACAAGTTCTAGGTCTAGTGTAGTGGTTAAGAAGCTTCAACAAGTTGGAGGTGTTGTTTGTTCTATTTTTGATAGAACCATTAAACTTTTTTACTTAATATTTTGATACCCACTAGTAAAAATGTATAAACTTATACGAAAACTTAAATTTGTGCTGAATTTCTTTTATCTGATGACCTTAATTCACATTAATACACTTTGCTTTCTTGATGCCATGCAAACATTTCTATACAGAAAAAACATTAATTTTGGTTTAACACATGAGATTTACAACATACAATAAGTTGGACTAATGAGAAGAAATTTGTAAGTGGTGTTCTTTTGAAAAAAATTCGCGATATAGTAAAAATTGAATATTGAATAGAAAAAAAGTATTAATTCCCTGAGTTTTACGTGACGAAAATTAGAGAAATTATTCAATCTATTTGCTGAGAATTTCCGTGTAACAAAAACTCTCTTGTTGACACCAGGCGTTTGGATTGTTGTGCTATATATAGCTTGAAGGATATACATATATCTCTTAAGCTAAACGAATGCTAGCTTCAAAAGATCCTTTTAACTTTACCCCAAAATAATTGTTAAGGAACTTTTTGTAGAGACATAGTGAAAGATACCCCACCATAAAAGAAACGTTTACATCCAAATTCAACTGTGTAGTTATGACAAAATGCCACACATAACCTTATAGATTAAATTAGCAATAAACTAACTATTTAAATTTTTAGCAAAAAAAGACTTGTTATTTATTTGATTTGAACAATTATTTTTCTTTTTTTTAAATAAATATTTTGTTCCCTTATTTTCTCATAACACGTTCTAAAAAAACTATTATTTTATCATCCCTATTATATCTCTTTTTTTTATTTTGTCAATAAATTTAAAATAGAGTTCTTTTTTTTGTCCTTTTTCTATTCAGAATCCTTGTCATACTTGTATACATAAAATAGAGTTCTTGTTGATAAGGATGGGGGTCTGCGTATGTCACATGAAAGTGTTTGGATGTAAAGTTTGTGTGCACTGTCCAAAAGATTAGAGATCGAAATTTAGTTGTTAACAACTATGCGCATCTTCATTAGTTATGATCAAGATGCAGTTTGTATATCGTTTTTATGGATCAATGATTAAGAGAAGCTCATTAGAAATGTGATGTGTGTTCTTTGAAGATCAAACCATTGAAGATATTGACACGGACTGAGAAACTAGATTCTCAGACTAAAATAGAGATTAGTGATGTTGAGTCAATTCCAATAATTGAACATGTTATACACATAAGGAACCTCAAGATAAGGATCCAGATATGATCTGAATGTACAACATATAAATGTTTCTCACTTATGATGTTGTGTTGATAATCAACCACTCATATGAGATGACCACTTTGGTAATGCTCCAGAAACCTTTGTAGAGATCTACTAGAGTGAAGTGAAACTCAAAAGTTTATCTCATTGATGAGGATATTCTACTTACAAAACTAAGATGGGAGAACCTGAACGCATGATGATAGTCCATGTTTTGTCCGAGATTAAGTAGAGATAGTGCCGAAAGCACTCAATCGTATCAAAAGAACTGCAGTTTGTAGAAGTGTAGCACGCAGGACACGTTGTCAAGAGTTCCTACACTTGAAGTCACATTTGAGCCCCTTGGCATGGAGGTGGTGGAGCAGTTGTTGGGATTACTTGCCCATACGTCCAGTCAAAGGCCCATGTACCTAATCCTACTTAAAAAGGATTGAAAATGACTCTTTATTTGGTTTTTCCAAGTCCAGTAGCGAAAAGTTATTGGAATTGTATCTATTTGTAGTAGGTTTTGACTTTGTAAGTAATAAGCACAAATTTTATAAATAGAGGATGATTTTGCCCTTAGAATACAGTGAACTTGTTCATTGGATTATTTGTCTTTAACAAGATATTAGAACAAAGACAAATTGTTTGGAGAGAGATTGCACAAAGAGAAAGAGAAAAAAAAAGGTTATGTTGCTGCAGTTTTTTTCTCCGATCAGCATTGTTCAGATCGTCTTTACCGCTTAACTAACCGTTGGATCGGAATGAAATTAGGACTAAATGTTCCTGACATCTTGGTGGTTGATTCTAATGGTGGAGATCAGATTCTAAGGTCATTAAGATCCTGTTTTAGGTACCCGAACAGAAGTTGGGTTTGGGTGGTGTTTCTTTCTATTTATCTTTTGTTGGTGTAGCTATTGTTTGTTCTCTTTTGGCACTTGTTGTGTAGCCATTATAAGAATATTTGTAACTCTCTTATTGTTACAGTGAAGCAATTCGGATCTTGTCGATCCCGTGGTGATTGCCTTCAGTTTGAAAGGTTTTTCCACATTAAACTTGGTGTTCTTTATTGTTAGATTTTTGTTTTCATCTTTTTTGTCACAACAACTTTGTTTTTGGAAGGAAGAAAGGTTATAAAATTGTTGAACTAGGAAGCCTAAATCTCTATGTATTATATCTCAATTGAAATCACACATCTTGAGAGAGTGAAGAATGATAAGGACGCAAAAGAACCCAATTTATCTGCAAAAGGGAATCTGCACACTCTTAGAATGAGTTGGGATGATGATTAACCACATAGATATGATTCAGAACAAGTCAAAGTGCTTGAAGCACTCAAACCACACTCCAATCAGGCTTTTTAAAAGATCTATGGCTTCAGAGAAATCCGTCTCCCAGAGTGGATGAATCACTCAGTTTTGAAAAATGTTGTCGACATAGAAATTGCCGACTTCAAAAATTGCTCGTGCTTACCACCCTTTGGTGATCTATCTACCTTGTCTACAAGGTCTGGATTTAAGTAAGGGGTCTGTGGAGTATGTTGAAGAAGTGGATTCCCCGCTTGAAACAGTGACAGATTCGCTTATTTCCCTATTCCTCCGACCCTTTTCTTCTAATCTAGTGATCTTACTTCCCTCCATATTAGCAGTAAACTTCAAAGCTACTCATTCCCAGGAAGAAAAGAAAATATGTTCAAAAGCCTGGCAAATCTCAAATACTCTATGTTACATTATGAAAAACTTTAAAAGAGCTGCCTATACATACAGCCTGGATAGGCGCATCATGCTTGCAGAGTCTGACAAATTAACCATTGTGACGCATTAGAGAGTATCCCCGAGGAAGAAGAGTGAAAAGGTTAACATTCGCCAAATAGTTATTCATTACATACTGTAAGATGGTAAAATGTTTACCAGAGGGATTGCAGCACCTCCACAAGATTACAAGAAAAACTGATCAAGCGGTTGTGACAAGGGAATAGGAACAAGACTTGCCACACATTTAAATTTGATATATTCTTCACTTACAAGTATATTATTACGTTATTTGTCATTGGTTCTGGTTTTAGAGTCCTTTCTGATTCCTGCCATGTAATTTTCTACGGTTGTTTGTGTGTGACTCTCTCATTTGATGTTTTTACTTATCTTTTTCAAAACAAATAACAATCTATTTTATTATACACTTTCAGAATCTTTTACTTCTTATGTTAATGGTGAGTATTACGTTTCTGCATTTTTGATTTATTTTAAAAACAAATCAATGATTTGAAGATCCATTTGTAGTATATTGATTATTGGGTAATGTGTGATTATAACTTATGAATAAAATTGTGTCACATATAAAAAAAAACATAGAAAACTATCATTGTTTTTTTTATCCTATCATATTATTTATTAATTCTTATTATAGTGTATTATATATAAATTTTTTTA